>OZ023205.1:74783151-74811462 GCA_963995525.1 Escarpia spicata | reverse complement strand
CGACCAACATCCAGAAGAAGTTGGTCACTTGCAGGTAGTTGAAGAGCACCACCAGCATCCTGCAGATCCACTGACGTAACAAACGGAAGTGACGCCATAAACATGTTACGTAGCCATGATGGTAACAGTAAAGACTGTAATCATTGTCATGAACATTCTGGATGCAGTAGTAGTTAATACCAAAAATGAAAACGATGAAGATGGCTGTTGTAAAGCGCAAACTAGACATCCCGGCATAACGAGTGTTTTAGATAATAGCATTTCCGAAAAGCTTACAAGTAACGGCAACAGTAAACGTGAATTTATATCGTATATGTTACTGTAACATTACATACTTAACGCCTGAATATCCAAAGTCGTATACACAATTGACGAGCGTTAAATGATTTCAAACTCGAGCAAAATTGTCTCTGTGCAGGACCAATTTGGCCGACGGCTTGTGACTATAGCAGTGGACGCAGTACACGTCTGGTCTGACCACTAGACGGCACCACTGCCGTAATATATACTGGCCTACGGAGCTCTAGTTTCAAATGCGTGTGCGCGTGTGCGTGTGCGTGTGCGTGTGCGTGTGCGTGTGCGTGTGCGTGTGCGTGTGCGTGTGCGTGTGCGTGTGCGTGTGCGTGTGCGTGTGCGTGTGCGTGTGCGTGTGTGTGTGTGTAGAGATCTTCACAGGTCGGGCAAACCTACGGATCTCTGTTGAGGAAATCTTGTGACCATACCTGGTGGGTCTCGTTGTTTTCTTGCTCTGTCAGAGTCGGCACCACGGTGTTAAGAATTAGCCAGAGGAAGTTACGTAGGATAAACGTCACCATCAGGTGACAGTGGATCGTGTTGCGGACACAGCGTAAACTCCTGCAAGTAAGAGAACAGAACGTCGTCCATCATACAAAAGCGACTCAGTGTGTGTGTGTGTGTGTGTGTGTGTGTGCGTGCGTGTGCGTGTGCGTGTGCGCGCGTGTGTGTGTTGTATGCGTGTGTGCGTGCGTGCATGCGTGTGTGTTTGCGCGCATGTGGGCATACGTGTAATACGACGTAGACCTCACAGTTCTTTGTATTGGTAGAATATGTATTTTACTTCTGAGATGTGTATTTCCTCATGTGTGCTTCATCATATATGTACTTCGTTCTTCAGACGTACGAATCCGAGAGTGATGGTCGTGTAGGACAGTATTATTTCATGGATAGAGATATATCGTGTCGAGAGATATTTGACCAGCTGTGCAAGGAGGGTTGCGTAGACCGCGGCGGTCCAGTGTTTCGAGCGCCGGTCTGTCCATCGACTGGAGGGCTGTTCGATTTCACCTGCCGCCGTTAAAAAAAAATTATACAATTTTTTTCACTTCACCTGTGCCTTTCCTAAGAGACATTAAAACCGCTGGTCCCTCCTGTCTGGGGTCTACGCCAGGATAAGTGAAAGATCCCACACGGGGAAATTTTAAAACGTATCCTGGACTCGTACAGCCAATGTTCTCAATCTACATAAATATGCTTTGACCATTTGCCGATGTCAAAACATTTACTTTGATAATGGGGCTGACGAACGCCTTTTAGGCAGATAAAGCTACGTAATTATTCCAAGAAAAGCAGCAGTTGTGGGTGTAAACCCAAGGCAACGCATTGGTGGGAAGCAATTAACAATGTATCGTGGTTTGTCACTGTCTAATGACGTCATCGTGACTTGTTGTGAGGCATGGGGATTATTACCACTTAGCTTGGCATCGCTGTCTTGTGCGCGTGCCGCTGGCCACCTACAGATATCTTAGTAAGACACATCCGCGAGCCTAATCTCTCACACCACTGACCGCATCTTTGTTTCATGTTTGTGGTCGTAACAGCAGAACCACGCCGAAGAGAATGATTACCCTCGTCGACTTGAGTCGGTTATAAATCATTGCGGCAAGTCGTTTCCCAGACTGTCTTGATAAGGCTCTGGATTGATGCAAATTCTGTTCTGGCTCCCTTGAAACGCCATCTAAAGCCCACTGACGCCGCCACAGGTATCGTTACATTCGGCATTTCTGACGTCAGTTGCTGTATCGACCAATGGCATGATTAATAAAATTGCCTTTCTTCTTCCGGGTACGTCATGATTAGCGTTGTGGAATGTTGATGGATTTAACGACTGTTCGACGAATGTCGTATCTTCCTCTGATTGTTCAATTTTTCGACCGACCGACCGACCTACCGACCACTGCAGTTACCTGAAGTAGAAGAATATGCAGAGCGCGGCTACCAGGGCGGCAATGGACACGGAGAAGCCGACGTTGTAGATGATCCGGGTGATACTGTTGTGTGTAAACTCCGTCTGCAACGAGAGAATATGGGGTCCACTACCTAGACTTGTTGGTATTTTTACTACACACGTACGCACACACGCACACACGCACGCATGCGAACACAAGCATGCACGCTGGCATGCACACATGCGCGCACACAAGAACGCATGCATGCACACACACACGCGCGCGCGAACACACATATACACACACGCACGGACGCACTCACACACACACACACACACGCACACACGCACACACGCACACACGCACACACGCACACACGCACACACGCACACACGCACACACGCACACACGCACACACGCACACACGCACACACGCACACACGCACACACGTAGATTTTAACATAGCAAAGAGCAACAAAAGAACACGCCAAGTACGACACCTACAAATACATTGGAAGGTTATCTTTTTTGAAAACAATATATTTTGCAAAAGAAAGGACAAACGCCTGAGAATTGCAATACAAACTACGCACAGGGCCTACACCCACTACTCGGAAAATAACATTTATTGTAAAGTGTAATGATATAAAATATCATTACCACCGAGTATTACCGCAACAATTTGTTTAACAAATATTGCCAATGTTTTGAAGTTGCATCATCGAGGTGATATTTGCACAGCCCAGGGACCGTTCCAGAAATAGTTGTACTTCATAGCACCAGATGTCGTTGCCGCCTGATTTATCGTCAACGCACGCTTATTTCTGGCTCCGTCAGTCGCTAATCAACCGCGGATTTACGACGGGCACCGACGAGTGAAACAGTGACCGCTGGACATAAGGTGACCGCACCCTTTCACCACGTGTCGAAAGTATACGGTCAATGGTCGATAAATATCGTGAAATGATTACAGTTACTTAGGCTACAACGGATTCCCGTCGGGTTTGTCTATTAAAGATTCGTGCAATTCATGCTGACCCGAATTTAAGAAAGGGTCAACGGTGCTGTTGTTAATTTAAAACAGGGTAATTAATGCTAAATCAAATGCTACAGGAAGCCGTGCGTCGGACGCTCCAAAACAACCCAGAAAAACGACCGAGGACGACGGTTTCCAATTGGCGTCGGGTAAGAAAATGCGGAAGTAAGGGAGCAAGGCTGTGATCGGCATGAGGAAAGGGCGGCTTGAACTCAATGTGAATGAAGAACGATTTCTGTCAGCTTTCAACCCGCGACTTCACTCCACGATCACAGGGGAGCTGTCTCTGTATGTTAAGTCCGCACACAATCTAGATGCAAAATGTGTAAAACTACAAACAAGACATGCAAGTTATGCATCTTTCAAGATCGTTGTTACGTGCAATGATGCATATATGTTCTTTAACCCTGAGAACTGGCCGGCGGGTGTATAATTGATATAATTTTTAGTATGTACTATCACCCGATATACGCTGATCACCTACTTCCATTCGTTGCTTCCGCCAAGGGACTACAAGCTTTAATTGACATATGTTACTCTTATGGGTGTGAGCACGATGTTCAATATAATGCGGATAAATCCCTGGTCATGTACTTTGATTCTAGAAACTCAAATCTTGCCAGGGAAATGACTTTAGGAGGAAAGAAGTTAAACTTCGCCACCTCTTGTAAATTCTTTGGGCATGTCATTTGTAACGACTTATCGGATGAGGCTGACATTCAAGCCAGAGTGAGACTTCTTTATGTCAAATTAACATGTTACGGCAACACTCATTTTTGTTCCACTATAAAGAATAAGCTGTTTACTGCATATTTAAGTAATAATTATACTTGTGCGCTATGTGGTTAACTGTAGAAAAGCTAATGTTCAGCAATTTATTGTTGCCAATAACAATTCATACAGAATATTGAACAATCTGCCTATGAAATGTAGCGCTAGCCACATGTTTGCTACAGTTAATGTAAAACCATGTAAGTGTGTTATCAGAACAGCTATATTTAGCTTAATCACGAGGATTAACTGGTCTGTTAATACAATTATTCAGAGTATTGTTACTAGCGACGTATTCAGCACGTCGCGGTTGCGGCACCAGTGGGTCAAGGCTTTATATAAGTTTTTAATATCCTGTTTTTATTTATATATAATTATTATATATATATATATGTTTTCGTTTTCTTTTTTCTTTTTATATGGATGTTTTTATCGATGTATTTTTTATATGGACACAATGCTTGTTTGATATAAACCATTATTATTATTATATTAATTATAACAATTATAATGTTAGTATAAACATATTTGTCGAAATCGGACGGTGATACACATAATTCTGGTATTTCGGCAAAGGATATCTTACATTGTAATATATAGAATCAGTCCTATTCTAACGTACTCTATATACAATGATATATTTAGAAATACTTCTATCTCGCTTATACAATAATGTGTTCTGTGTTCTATTTAATACTACTACATGTTTGTTTCAATACCTCACACCATTAATGGCATAAAAGCTTCATAAGAATAATGCGTACGCCACTGGCGTCGTTAACCGATGTGGTCAGACAGGCATCCTGCAAGGTATCACTATCTTCCATATAAATCACTATCTCCATTACGCATAGCGATTCTATTAAAAATATAAACGAAGGAATCATCAGATGATAAAATTTCAATTATATTCCATCGAGATGTCGCCATTGCATTGCTGCGAACATGCAGCTGCCTTTCGTGCATTCCCAGGAGTCGTTGATTGTCACGCAAACAGGGAAAACGTATAAACACGACGGTTCATCACAATGGCTTAACATGGCTTCTGTTTACAAACGGCATAGCGTCGACATAGCTGCGCGATATTGGCACGTCAAGGCGGGCGGTGGCCGATAGCGGCAAGGCAGGGAATGTTGGGAGCGCTTTCCGACGGATTGCGAAACTTCGCACTCGGTTAGATTGTCGTTGATCTGGTGCTGGAATTGGAACGTGTAAACACGGCGACGATTTGATTAGTGCTACCCATCCGATTGATGCTGACACAGGGATGTGTAGGTCGGCATTCCCGCGTGGGTGCAGGGAAAGATTAAACTTTCGTGAGGTCCGGTATGGTGAAATCCGTTTGGCTGTTGTTTGTCTAAGAGGCGCAGGTCAGGAAGATATACACTGAAATGCTGGGAAACTTATATATAGAACTGTACTTTTGTACGAATGTTTAGGCAAGTGTATGTCAACGCTGCATGTATCTATGTCTCTGGCAGTTAACTTGCGTCTTAGATGTGGATCAGAACTCTCACCAATTGGTCTTACTTACTTACTTACTAACTTGTCCTCTACATGGACCGGGTCTTCACACACTGTCACCATTTCACACATACGTCACTCCACCTCGTCACATTTCAATATGTCTGTCATTTATACATTTTTTTAAACCATCTTAATATTCGAAACAATATTGCTGCGTTTCATCCATCATTTGTTTGTTAAAGTATTATATTATTTCCATATTTATCATCATCATTGTGGTGACAGTTACGTCAGTGACCATATCTGGCCTGTTTGTCAGGATGATTTCGTTCTTCGTTTCTCCATTTGGGTTTTGCCACGTCCACCTCCTCCCTGCTTTCCATATTATGAAAGTGTTATATAATTTATATATTATACCCCCTTGACCTTCCGTATACAACGGTTACATAACATAAAACAAATGGGTTATTTTCGGGTGTTCCTTTCGAGATCAGGTTAGTTCCGGTACATATTTGTTTGTTTTAGTGGTGCGGTTGACGCTCCCTCCATAAACACGTGACTCTTGTTATCCCAAACAACGGGTAGGAAGCGGGCCAGCTGTTTTAAGTGGCGTTGACAAAGTCAAAGCAGTTTATGGTTGACGGTTAGCTCCATTGTTTGACAAGGCGCGCACGTACACAGCCTAACACAACGTGACATCAAAAGACATGTGAATAATATAATCGTTTATCTCTGTACTAACTAGTTTACCGGATAAACGAACCAGGCACAGTTCGTGAATCCATGCTCGTGAAATGATGCACGGTTGCCGATGTTTCCGGATTATCGGATCTGTATCGGGATTAATTGCTCTCTCTCTATATATATACATTATTACCATACAGTCCTTCACGCGCGCACACACATGCTCATGTACACACTCCAACACTCGTATTAATTGCAACAATGCATTTTAATATGACCACACACGTCGTATGTAGGCCTGTGTGTTCTGCATTTGCTTTGGAAGAAATCGAATGACAAGTACATCCATGCTTCCGTTGCAGACTTACCTCGTCGTACGGATCCGCCATGATGATACTGCACTGGGAGTAGTCCGACCTCCCCTGCCACGTCCCGTTCACCGTACATGTCCGGGTAACGTTACCTACACAAACGATAACAGAACTATGGTTCAACTCCGACGTAAACATAAATATTATGTATATTTCATTTGCACATCTAATTTGTTTGACTTGTATGTATAAACGCTATTGACTTGACTTGAAACTCTATCGATATAGTTTTCTGCTTGCAAAGACATGGATCATGATTACCAGCTTAATACATATTTCAATGGTTGAACGGGCACTTGGATTCCGTATAATATGTAGATTCACATTGTTGGAACTTGAAGCTGGTGAAGTTGTACTAATGATAAGAAACGCTCACTGCAAATTGAAGGGAGAATACGGAGAAACACTGTGTGTAGCAACATTATCGAGTACGTTTCTTGTTGTCGCAGAAATTATATATTATATTACGAATGAGACATTTCAACGAACTACATATCCAACGGAAAAATTGTTTTAATGTTTATTGCGTGTTTGTCAAAACCGGGTTTTTACTATTGGTGTTTTCTTGCTACTAGATAATCGTGTTCCCATGACATGTCATTTGTTCTTTTCGAAATAATATATCATAGGCACCACCGCGTCCCGCTCGCAACACGCATGGTAAATGTTAACTAGTTCTCGCAGATAATAATAAGAAAACACTCAAAATGTTAATATTAATGGTAGATTTGTTCATGTTTTCCAGTAACATTAGATATGTTGCAAAATGTCAAAAATACCAGCGTCTGTTTTGCAGAAGGTTAAGTTACACCTTGCCCGGAGCATCGAGTGTTTAGCGTAATTGGTAATACCTATGACGTTATAATTAGAACCAGACGTCAGCGATAGAGGCAGAAATAACAACAACTATTTAGTTTGCCCGTTCGTAAAGCCGTGTCGTTTTTCCAGTCGCCCAATTAGCGTTTTTGCTGGTTTAGTTGAAGTTACCGCCGTGAAGCGGACGCAGCCATGCGTGGCGATCAAACCCAGCCACTCGTGACGGCTGCTGATAGTCTCGTCACGCGTGATTGCATTTGACGGTCATGCTTGGGTACATCTGGATCTCCTTATATATATATATATATATATATATATATATATATATATATATATGTGTATATATATATATATATATATATAAGGAGATCCAGTACCCAAGCATGACCGTTAAATGCAATCACGCGTGACGAGATAAGAAATATATATATATGTGTGTGTGTGTGTGTGTGTGTGTGTGTGTGTGTGTGTGTGTGTGTGTGTGTGTGTGTGTGTGTGTGTGTGTGTGTGTGTGTGTGTGTGTGTGTGTGTGTGTGTGTGTGTGTGTGTGTGTGTGTGTGTGTGTGTGTGTGTGTGTGTGTGTAAATCACTTTGCAAGGAAGGACAATTCGGTTGTTGGATCGCAAATGGACCCTGCATGGTGTTAAATTACAACATACATGTAATATCAAGGAACACTAATATGATGTTGTTTTAGTGATATAAGGCGTGTAAAGGGTATTCGTTTATCTGCTGGATTAATTGCTCATGGTTTACAAAACACCCATGCGGAACGTCACCGCAGCCTGTCCCAGATTGCGTGATATTTCTGGCAGGGTTACCAAGCAACAAACGCCAAAGTAACATTGTAGCTATCCACGGGCATCTTGTAATCTATGTTATCTAGATGCGGCTTTAACTATAAGTTATGTATATTTTTGTTTTCTCATTGTGAAACTTCGGCGCAACTCTGCGAGTATGTATATAAAGCTATCTGTGTTGTCCAATATCCCGACGTAATTGGCCAGCCATCTACCCCCGGACTCTGTTGTCCTGGCCGTGTCAGCACCTCCACAGGCCAATTTGAAGGCGCATTCTCGCCGAGCAACTTAATCCGACGACATAGTTCAACACCAAACGTGTCACTCGCTTGTAATTAACTTGCGCCGAAGTCTAATTACAAGTTTGCGTTTCGTGTATCACTGCGTGGAATGTTCGTGTTCTTAAGCGGCATAAACAGTTGCGAGACTTGGACGAACTGTCTGCTTGGTCAATAAAAACATTACTGATTTACAAAGACGACCCTTTTCTAATTTCAAGCAATCTTGGTGGATATGCGTGCATCGGAGAACATGGAATATAGTACGTTTTATCGTGGCACCTAACCCGGGTCCGTGTGATAAATCCGGCGGAGCGTTTTAAAGCTATTTCTATTTGAACAACACACTAGTATATGCATCACGTGTTTAACGGAACAATTGATTTTAAAACTATTGATTAACGAATGTGAAACTGCGGCTTTCAGTGGAATATGTCAATCGTTTAAATACACTGAATCATATTGAAAGCACGGACAGTTTTTGACGAGGAGGTGTGTGGTACGCAGTCGGTACTTGTATAATGATGTATAGATATCGACTTAATCGTCCTGATATAGATGCTACCTGTGGGTATGCAAGAGGAGGGTTACACATAACGTGGAAAAAGACGCCTACAACAGGGCATAGGCATATATATATATATATATATATATATATATATATATATATATATATATATATATATACCATTGATGCCATCGAATAGTGACATATATACGTTCTCAAGGTTGAACTGTGTCAGTTATTTATATCATGCCGTGACATTATGTAGGTCATACACATTGTAAGCACTCAAGGTTACTCTAATTCAGATATTCAAAAGTAGCACCATTCTGGTTGGAGGGAGTGGGTCAGATCAACATTTCTCCATCATTAACCGCTACATGCATTTTTGTTCCACGTCACAAAGAGCGCGCGCGATAAACGTGGATCTTATCGCACGCTTTACATCTGCAAAACAGTGTAGTAAAACTAGAGTTCTTGTTCAATTTAGTTGCATAAAGCTGCTTCCTCAACTGGCTTAGCCCGTCACGAAACCGATGCTCTGATATCCAGATATGCAGGCGCGAGTAGTTTAAATATCCGCAGTATGTTTAATTAAAAGTGCGTACATTTATTTAAATAATTGAAATAATTTATTGTAGTCGATAAATCTGGCAACTTGCCAAGGCCCATTTCCGGACCTTCAACCCCGGAATGTGTCGGTCACATGTGTTTGAGAGGGCAGAAACGCCGACACAACCAGCTCGGGAACTCTCCAGTACTCGTATCGCATATTCACTTGAAGATTCCAACTTTTAAAATCACTTGAATTTACTATTGAGCAAAGGTGAAATAAGATAACAGTTTCTGTTGATTTTGCCAAAGCTACTTACAAGCGAACCAGTATGTTTTAATGGGCAATGCAGGTTTTTTTGTTTTTTTAACAAAATTAATCTGGAATGAGACAAGCGACAACATCGAATTGAGAAGTGGCGATTTTTGAATGTCAATTATTATGCTAGTTAAAATCTGTAATCTCTAGAACAAGATTAAAAATGCATGTTTGTGTTTAGTTTTCTCGAATGTTAAATACACCAACACCTAACAACGTATATAGTGATAACATAAAGATAACACCTTATTCGATTACATAAAATGTAATTAAATTAATATAAAACATTACACAAATTTTGCGTATAATATTTTGTAGATATTCTTTATAATATATATTTAATTATTGATTTATATAAATAATATGAGAGGGTGGGTGGGTGCGTGCATGCGTGCGTACGTGCGTGTGTGCGTGTGTGCATGTGCATCATTATATATTTATCAAGTCAGGTATGTAATTTGCACGAATTCCACAAGTCAGGTAAGTTAATTGCTGTTTAATGTGGCGGGAAAGCCGTGGAACATTCTAGGACACATCGTTCAGTAATGACCACACCCCTGGATGTGACGTGCGCCTACCGCTATTGTCGATGAAGACTCCGTTGACCCACGACGGGCAAGGCAGCGAGACCAGTTGACCAGCCGCAGACTTCGGCCAACACGTCACCTTATCGAAAAACGCATTGCAGAACAGACCCTCGCCGTCTGAAATGACATAGCGACAAGTTAGTTAGACAGTCAGACAGACATGACGACAATGTGGTTAACGTGACTGTCAAACAGACGTGGAACGACAATGTGGTCACCGTGACAATAAGACAAAGATTACAACAATATGGATAATGCGACAAAAAAAACAAAGATTACAACAATATGGTTAATGCGAAATTAAGACAAAGATTACAACAGTATGGTTAATGCGACAGTAAGACAAAGATGACAACTATATGGATAATGCGACAATAAGACAAAGAAATGGTTAT
The DNA here is from genome assembly GCA_963995525.1 of Escarpia spicata. NCBI lineage: Eukaryota > Metazoa > Annelida > Polychaeta > Sabellida > Siboglinidae > Escarpia > Escarpia spicata. Next base: position 74,800,694 of record OZ023205.1, on the reverse strand, counting down.
TGCGAAAATAAGACAAAGATTACAACAGTATGGTTAATGCGACAGTAAGACAAAGATGACAACAATACGGTTAATGCGACAGTAAGACAAAGATGGCGACGATATGGTTAATGCGACAGTAAGACAAAGATGACGACGATAACGTTAACGCGACAGTCCGAAATATATGGCGATTAGTTGGATAACGCTACAATCAATGTGATATAGCGATAATATAGTCAATGCGACATGGTGACACTATTGTAAATGCGACATGGTGACAATATAGTGAGTACAACTTGGTGGCCATATAGTCAGTGCGACATTATGACAATAATCTTTATAGTGATTGCATGGGGACCATGAGAGACGGAGGGGGGTAGAAGGAGACCAAAAGAAAATGGAGAGACAGTGGCACAATATAGATCTCAAAAGAGTAGGGTGACCAGCCGAGACTGTGAGAACACTAAAGAAGACCGGGGTGGAGAAATACCATCAAGAGGGCAGAACTGACCGCGTGGAGTGACCCCCCACCTCACGAGGGACGGAGAGGACAGGAGAAGAAACGCCGACATGGTGACGTTATAACCAGCGCAACTGCTACAACATGGCGACAAGGTGTCGACACTTCGGTGACAGTCACGCGTCACGTTGACAGCAAGCATGGTGGTCTGGTGGAGGTAAACACAAACACAACGCTTTCCCCGGAGCGGTCCCGGTCCTTGTTATCTCGCCACCGCCTGACCACGACGTACTCCTATCAGTCTTACATTGTTGATACTGAAGACCGGAAGATACGACGTGCGATACGGCGAGGGCACGTATTCTCTTCTAGCGCGCCAAGGTATGCACCTACTGACCCGTGAGCGTGATCATTCACACGCGCACGCACGAACGCATGCACGCATGTATGCAATTTCATTGAACGTAATACATGCGTAGAAATACAAATATATTTTCATTGTCACCTCTAATGATAAGTATATCCTATAACGTTAATTTACGTGGTAATCTGAACGAGAGCAAACACACCTTTGTAAATTGACGTGAACATAGTAACCTGACGTTCAAGTCTAATGTTGCATTTTTTCATTTAAGATTGCATTTTGAGATCGTCAATTTTTTTAATACATAAATATTTAAATAAATTTCCAGTGAATCAACAGGCCCCACACACTATATCATATTCATCAACACCGTATGAACTTTGTTCACATAAATAATAATATGAAACTAATATAAACGGTATAAAAAATACGAAATATTATATCCGCGTGCCTTACGTTAATTATTCCGCTCGCAGGAAATGGCAACTAGTAATTTTGCAAATGTATAATGTATCGAATAACATAAGAAATGACAAAGTGACATACACATGTATATAGCAGCAGGTGTGATCAAGTCAGGCAATATTGTTCATACTATACATATACTTTCAAAAATGGTAGTTCAACTCAGACATTTAAAAATGGTAGTTCAACTCAGGATGCATTTTAATGTGCTAAAGACGTCAGATTGACAGGAATGTGTTAATAAATGTCAACCTTGTTGCTTAATCAATTCGCGAACTACAGTCGACGATTTCCAATAAATGTTGACGAAATGTGTTGGTGTCTGGCTTTCGCGGGCATAGTATCACAATGTTCTCTGATCTTTTATTATCGTAACGTTGACGTCTAGGAATTACGACGTCATGTAAAAATTGTCACCCTTATTATTTGCAATATAGGTAAATGGTTTTGATTCTTATGTTAGCCACCATGTTGTTTCCAGAAAGCGATTCCGATTCCAATTCCGATTCCACCCAAATCGATTCCAATTCTAATTTCATGTTGACTAATTCATATTCTCCGCTTTTTAGTAAATATAATTAAACTATTTTATGTATTGCGTAATTAATATAGGGCCTAGATGTAATGGTCAAGTTTGTTATGTGATATTTTCCATTTTATTAAGTTAACTTTTGAAAGTGTATATGATAGTGTCATATACTCCGAAAATGGTCCGATGAAACAATAACACAATTTGTTATTTGATCGTTCCGTGGTTTCTATTTAGCCTTGCGCAACGTTATTTGTTGACATCAGTTCTTAGTACTATTTTGCATCACGTCTGGTAAACAAGTTCAGCATAACACGAAGACAACACGTGACAGTTGCGCATACAATGGAGCTAATCACACATACATTGGAGCCAATCACACATACATAGTATCGAAAATAGATAAGCGAACGAAAAATGAACAACTCAAAACACATCACAAAAACGCTTTTTAGAAAGTCTGCTAGTATCATTACGATTCGTCCGATCCCAACAATCTTGATATCGTTTGAAAGCTTACGCTTTCTACTATTCAATCGTATAAATCGTTTCCTGATAATCACTTCGGAAATATACAATAAACGGACCAACAACCATGCTGTTTCCAGTGTCTTAGACACTGCGAACGATGTTGGTTCGCCAACACAGTTCACCAATCTACCGATTGGGGCACCACTATATGATTTCATACTATAAGCTCCATCCATTTTTAAACTGCGGCGAAACTTACATACTCGAAGTAGGCGTGACGTCACAATCACGTATATCAACCAACCAACGCAACGAATTTTTACCCTTAAAACTGTTGGTTGGCGTACGTTATTGTGACGTCACGCTAACGTAGATATGATATTGGGGTAGGCATGATATTTGGTGTTAAAACCTGGGGTTGGTTTCATGAGGCGGCAAAGAACGTTCTTAACGCTAAGATGATTGTCTTAGTAAATTACGTGATATTTTTATATAAGCGAACACAGGAGTTACGCAAACACGTGACGCTAAGTAATTGCATAACTTTAAGTACGCTTCATGAAACCGGCCCCTGGCTTTCAACATTGGGGACTGTGTATCCCTCGTGATTCGGAGATCACGTTAATGTCGTCCCGTCTCAATTTGGGACGTAAAAGAACCACTGAGGGCGACAAGCACCCTGGCAGTGACCACCCTCAGTGCCAGCATAGAAAGGTCGATTTAAATAAAAATAAATAAAAGTACTTATATAGCGCCTAATCAATAAAAATTGCCCTCGAGCGCTTTATATACATGCACACGTATATAATAGTATATTACATAACAAGAAATGCTAATTAAGAAATAAATATGTAACAAAATATATATTTGTTTGGCGATAATGTTCTGAAAAAGGCTGGATGAGACCTCATAAGACCACAACATTGTAACCACAACAATACAGACTGGTCAGTTAATAGAACGTTGCCGAGCGCTGGAAACAACTAGAACTAGAACTAGCCAGTTTCACCACCGTTTAAAAGTGGGTGGAGCTTATAATGTGAAATCAAGAAATGGTGAAATGCGCATGTCTGAACCTATGCAAATGAGAAAAACAGAGCCGTGAGGGTTCTAGCGACCGTAAAATTAAATGTTTTTGGTCGTGTTTCGGTTGTTAATTATTCGCTCACTTATCTATTTTTGATAGTATGGTGTGGGAACGTCAATGTAGGAAGTACAGGGCACTGCACCATAGTGCATGCGACGATGGTGCTCTCTCTCTCTCTCTCTCTCTCTCTCTCTCTCTCTCTCTCTCTCTCTCTCTCTCTCTCTCTCTCTCTCTCTCTCTCTCTCTCTCTCTCTCTCTCTCTCTCTCTCTCTCTCTCTCTCTCTCTCTCTCTCTCTCTCTCTCTCTCTCTCTCTCTCTCTCTCTCTCTCTCTCTCTCTCTCTCTCTCTCTCTCTCTCTCTCTCTCTCTCTCTCTCTCTCTCTCTCTCTCTCTCTCTCTCTCTCTCTCTCTCTCTCTCTCTCTCTCTCTCTCTCTCTCTCTCTCTCTCTCTCTCTCTCTCTCTCTCTCTCTCTCTCTCTCTCTCTCTCTCTCTCTCTCTCTCTCTCTCTCTCTCTCTCTCTCTCTCTCTCTCTCTCTCTCTCTCTCTCTCCTTCTTCTAAATGCACACCCAGGCCGTAAACATGATCTAAAACCAACATGGGAGTTTTAGATTTTGTTTAAAAACGCAAAGAGCGTATTAGAGCAGACATCCAAGATGACAGTGGCAACGTAAGACGCCGTGTTTGCAGCGACCGTGCAGACGTTTCACACACGTTCGGGCTGTGTGCTAGCGATGCTTGTGCGATTACTGGCTAACGAGTGATTCTCTTGTAAATAATTATACACTGGCGCTTGATGCGACGAGAGATTGATGACTAGGCCTTGTCAAACAAAGTTCGCTCTTGGCAAATTGGCTAATGACACCGAGTAGTGCCTTTGGCAAGCGATAGAAAGTTCGATACGGTGTGTCGTATGTTAATTATAGTTACATAGCTATTTATAGTTATGTTCAACAGGTATGACTTGGTGTGGTTATATCGGTCACCCGGCAAGGTCAATTACGAACACTCCCTGGACGAAATGGGACAAGTGCGTCTCTTTTATAGTCCACAGCACTTCCAATCGAAATTAATTAATCACGTTAGGTTGAATGATCAAATCACGGGCAACATTTCTTCCGCTAAATGACTTTGGTCTATTCCGTTACGACATCGATATGGGCGTAGATTCGGCTTTGTCGCAGCTCGGCGATATTAAATAGACCAAGCACGCACGGTGGGGTCAGCAGACGCCAAAAAAAGTTTCCTATCCAATTCAATTTGTTCAACATTAAACACATACAACTATACATAAATCAAAACCACATATATACGAGTGTTGTCTACTTAAACCAATAACCAGCATATAAAACCAGCATATTAATATGTCACAAGTCATCCTAGCCATGCACATAGGCGATCGTTGAATAACCAACATCCGTGATTTGGATTGTACTAATAAACAACGCGCCTATTCAGTTTAGTTATGATACGAAACATCAAAGCGAAATATGACATTTCCGGACATTAATCGATAAACGGCCAAATTTAAGTACCCTGCCGTAGAGAAAAACAGTTTAGCAAAATATTCAAACGGTCAACATTGCAACTGGAACACGGAACAACTCGGTGTCTGTTGTGTCTTTGGAATCATTATGGGCAATAGTAAAACTTGATTCCTCATTCACAAGGTTATATACACCAAGACAGCCTACCCGTGTTCGTACCGCCCTACGGCTACAGTTGCATTCAACGTCCTCGCTGTGTGATCGGACGTGTTCTACACATCTTCCAGACAATGTTCGCAGACTAAAATTACAAACCAAATCAGGTCGCGGTTCCGTCGTCTCGTGTACATTACCGTTAACCACCACTGCTATTTTTGCTAAGGTCACGCTGTTTTGGGCAATCGGAAAGTAAAACAACAATGCGGGTTGCAAAGTTAGAACTATTGTGGATGCTTACGGTAAACATTGACGTGATAGTGTAGGCACGATGTTGTCAGATTTTATTCATCACTGACGGTTGCGATGCCACAAGTTGTTGAGAATGTATAGCTGCTAAATATACTGACGCCACACGTAATTATTACTAAAACCACATGAGATGGCGACAATATAGATAGTATCACCATTGCCCCAGCCAACACAGCTCGTTTCATACAACCAGAATGAGATAGGAACATCAAAGGCATGCACCTTGCCAACTTAGACACAAATAAACCACACCTCTCTTTTAGGAACATACAATTAAACATATGTCATATGACAAAACAACACGCTGACAGTCTCGTTGTCGACTGTCACAGCTAGCCTCATTCTACACGTGCCTACTGTGTATCTAGCAATGTAAGCCTATTTCAACCCGGGCGACACGACTACAGGACGATGACAACAGTCCTATTTTGGGGCACTAATTCATTAATGACACAGTGTCGTGGCGTAAACTTTTGCGCTGACATGCGGTTTTTGGTGCACTTCCAGCGATGACGTGCAGTAACCGAGTTCCTAGATTAAACTGAATGGTCGGTGTGTCGATCTGTCTGTCTGTCTGTCTGTCTGTCTGTCTGTCTGTCGGTTTGTCGGTCGTTCGTTCGGTCGGTCGGTCGGTCGGTCGGTCGGTCGGTCGGTCGGTCGGTCGGTCGGTCGGTCGGTCGGTCGGTCGGTCGGTCGGTCGGTCGGTCGGTCGGTCGGTCGGTCGGTCGGTCGGTCGGTCGGTCTCTCTGTCCGTGTGTCCGTGTGTCCGTGTGTCCGTGTGTCCGTGTGTCCGTGTGTCCGTGTGTCCGTGTGTCCGTGTGTCTGTCTCTCGGTCGCATTGGTTCAGCATGGTCGACCAGCTAGGCGTATTGGCATCGGAAGATTTAACACAGCGGCCTAATTTGATAACCGCTTCAGGGAAAACGCAAATTATAGGCTGCGGTTCGTTTGGAAACAATCCTTTTAACGATACGACGTCCCAACAGGAAATTGGACTTGGCGAATCAGAGAAATTGGCGATATTAAGTCGACGGACATGCCACGGCACTGACCAGTGGTGACGTCGGCACGTGGCGTGAATGACGAGTGCCAAAGTTCAACAGCTACAGCGACATCTGCCGGTGACGTCGACGCCCAAGGATGTGACGTGTCACATAAGTGTCATACAAATGTCACACAAGTGTCACACACTCATACTTGGTGGTGTTAACTCGTTTCGCGTGACATCTTTTTGTTTTGCGAGAAGATTGACGATAAGGCAATGTGCGCCAATTCATATAATGAATACACTCTGAAACGAGGTTCTCTGCAGTAGTCTAGTGTACACTTTGGACCAGTTCTACAGACTGCACGCATCATTGCAAAGATGATACATCTAATGCATAATATTTGTTATTATTAGCACATAGGACGTAGTGAATCGTGACGGACACAACGGAGGTCTAGTAGCCAATACTGTGGATCTCTATTACCGTACAAATCGTCGCATTTTTCGTTAGAAACATTACAAGGGAGGACAGCACTTGTATTGTGCATCGCATTCCTTATCTATCACGAACACCTAAAATGATTGAGCATAATCGCCTTTGACTTGAGAAACATCTGAAGAGATAAGATCGATAACAACTTTCAAGATACTATCAACAGCACACATTCCTACGAAATTAGCTCTGCTACGCAAGTATATGGCATATCGCCAGCAACGCCTCAAGCGGACGACACCGTGCCGGTAGAGGTATTGAGGTCGCGTATCGTAAATGACTTGAACCAGGTCTCGTTCAGTGAAATATACTAGGGGTTATAAGAAAAAAAAAATTGTATTTCATTACTGTGCGTGTGCATAACACAATGACGCAGTGTTTTAAAACTACACTAACAAAGTAGGCCTAATTGTTTTGAGAGTATTCTAAAACATGTAGGCTCCTAAAATGTGCATGCATTTGCGAAACAGACCCAGTCACGATATTGGCAAAGCATTACACAATTACAAATAAGCGGAATGGCTGGATAACGGGATTTCTTTACTTATCGCAAATATATATTTCTCGGAATTTCTGGGCTATCATCTGATAATAAATCATAAATGCCATGATTAATTATAATATCTGATTCCATTTGACGATGTCATGATTTGATGAATACCATACTTAAAAAATAGCAACTATCGCAGACACAAGATAGTATCAATCTCATTTCAGTTGGCACATTATGGATAGTGTCCGTCATATTCCTAATGGATATAGGTAACATAACACAGATTCTGCCATTATGAGACATGTATATGTCAAAGTCTGCACATTTTATAATATCTCTATCACATTTTTTTGATTGAAATCCGAACGCCCGGAAATGACAGAATATCACTATCATGGCATGTTGTACGAGGCCTGGCGAAACCTAGGTGTAGTTTGCACGTAAATAACAGTGCGAAGAAGCATACTCCCAGTGATTATCACCAGTGCTCGTGAACACCGGTTCAGAAGTGTTTTGGACGGGTGCGCATCCAGATAAGTTTTATTTAGACGCGAGGACAAGTCGTGTACATCACGGACCTCCCACTTCAAGGCCCGGCACCTTCACGATATCGACACCGGCGGCGCCACTTCAACGTAGAGATGGCTGCCCTCTTAGCGAGGCACTAAATATAGCATTGAGACCATTACGTCGAGATAAAGCAAGGCGGCCGAACAAGAGTGCGCTAAAGGATGCAATCTGGCCCGGCACGTGTGACGGAGCACGTCGACTCAACTGTCTTCTCTCACTGATACGGCCAGGTCCACGGGACTGGTCAACGACGATCGGCCTAGAATCCTCGGCACGCCTAGTCTATGTAGGGTTCACCTGTATAGGTTCACTTATACGCGGACGTAGAACGAAGATAACTAGAGATAATATAATATTTTAAAAGAAAGGTAGATAGTTTAACGGGATATTTTAGAAGGAAGATCATTTAGACATATTCTTTAGAAGGAAGGAAGGAAGGAAGAGACTGTAGATATAGAAGAAATCGTTTGTACTATGGCTTTTTAGTACTCAATCAACCACGCACGCACGCACGCACGCACGCACGCACGCACGCACGCACGCACGCACGCACGCACGCACGCACGCACGCACGCACGCACGGGAGCAGTCACTCACTCACGCACGCACACACACGAACGCGTGCCCGCGTATGCATATATTGAACTCCGATTGGCTGTATTTCTCTGTCAAACACGTAATCACCATCCTCAAACGCAACGGTTTCATTGTCTGGTCATCATTGGTTATTTACTATGCAACTGTTCACTTAGACTTAGACTTAGACAGTTCCTCCTGTTCCTTTCAGGACATCGGGCGACGAGCTTTCTCCATCTACTACGGTTTTTCGCAATTTCGTTGGCCTCATTCCAGGTAATTTCCATTTCTGCCAGATCTTTTTTAATGTCTTGCGCCAGGTCTTAGTCGGCCTTCCTCTCCTTCTGTTTCCACCTTCAGGCACCCATTCCAGCTATTCAAGATACCAATAATCTGCTTCTGTTAAACAATCATTTCCTTCTCGCACACTCGCAGTGACATCCCGTTCGTGCTTACGATCCGTCGTTTTCTCATTTTACGGATCACCAGACTCAATTATGGCTGGTCGGAATCTAGGCCGTTACAGGACAATGTCACAGTGACCTATCCATTGTTGTTAATTGGCACACACACAAGCACGCTATCATAGCTACAAGAACCCGATACAGGTCCTAACAGACGTACACAATACACGCCGGTGTCCCCATTATCTTTCCGACGACTGCCTTGGCTTCTCTATCCAGGGTACTAGGGCAGATCCTCCGGTACACAAGCATGAAACATTGATCCAGTGTTCGTTTGCACCAACCACAATACTGTCTTACCCTGTTGCGTCAAACATGTCAGCATGCGTTTCTGCTGCCGTTCAGAGAAGGTATATGTAAGTTAAGTTGACAATAACATGTTACCATGTACGTCAGCACGCGGTGTTAACAGAAAGAACAGCGAGGGCAGAAGTGTTAAACCAGTGGATTTCTTGTAGTTCTGTTTGTAACAAAACAGCGACTTTTTCCTCAAGATTTACCTTAATCTTTACTACGCAATGCTGTGACGCCATGACAGTGGTTAGTTAAAGATGATCAGTGACAACGATAGTTCGCAGTCCGGTATTCAAGTCTCCCGTGTTGAGATCGAAAGGCAGGTCGAGGAAAGAAGGAGAATGTGAATCCTTTCCGTGCCAGCGATACGACCCAGCCTGCCCGGCCGTGTGTTTATTAAACACGCAGTAAATATAGATCCTCGGAGCAAACAATGAGATTGTGTCGCAGTCAGACACGCGTCTTTGATAGCAAGCAAATGGCGATTTAAATATCTTCCCGAACAGCGCTCAGGCATTCTGGCTCGGGCCCTGCATAGCTTAACAAATATGTTTCTTTTTTTGTTTCGCGTTTATCGCAATATATGGAGCGTGCACGCAAACAGTTGCAATTGAAACAAGACACGAAGCGACCAGTCGACTTAACTTAGAAACAGCTCTGGTGTCAGTTGTTTAAAAAAAATGAAAGCCACTTATGTTGCTCGGGTAGGCCCCAAGCTGTTGGATCTGCTGCCCTTGACCTTAATAAGTCGCCTTTATGTTACGAGTAATCATATTTTAGTGCCACGGCAACGCATACATATTGAATAGGCCCCTATAGTAAATGTTAAATACAATGTGATTAAAATGTCAACAGACGCTTCTGCACAACATGTCACGCCGCTGCTCCATGTCTGGTATTATGTGTAGTTTCTACGGAGACAACGCATGTTATGTGCATGACGTGTACATTGAGAGCACGTATTTATGCATGCGCTGCGCTTTTCCAGCGCCCAGCCCAATTCGATACGTCACGGTTACAATGTTTATAGACAGCGTTGCAAATAGCTCCGCAATATTGAACAATCAATGGCGATTAATTATTTGCCTGGTTCTATTATCTGATCATTCGGGTCGCTTATGTATCAGATAACATAAATAATAATTATATAACGCCCACATGTTATTTGGTTATATTATACAACAGTGGATGTTGTCGTGATAGTCTGTTTGACGTGTGTTTGACGCATATGAGAATATTACTTAGTAGTTTGCTGTTTATTTGACACAACTGCGTGATTGTGTGTGTACATTCGTCAGTGCGGCGGTGTGGACAGAAATTACTTTTAATCCTATGTCCGCCACATAGAAGAGTTCAACTCCCACGCACAAAATGGACACACGATTGGCATCTACACGATTCGCACCTTCGAACCCACTGCAATACTTATTCACTTATGGAACGATACTTAAACATACACGTTTTCAAAAATGGAACAACTAAATATTTCTCACGCATTAATGTATTCATCAAAAATACACATGTGGGTGTATATAATTACAATATTATTATTTGCATATATCACATATTTTGTATAGACTGTATCAAGCTTGATTATGATTAATAAGTGTCATTCTAATGTAATAAGCAAGACGCGGCACTTGACAACACCTGGCACGTACAAAATGCCTGTTTGTTTTCTTTCCACATTCGTCGCTATTTTTAATAATTCCAAATGTTTTCCCCAAACTAGCACTTAACCGCAACATCTTTCTGCAGAAGACAAAGACGGATATCACTCGTCTGCCGACAGGACAAATCGCGTCACTGCGCGAACTACAAATGGTGCGGACGCAGAACAACGAGGGAAGAACCGTTATCGCGGAAAGATTCCGATAACACTAATGCGACTTGCTTGTTTAAACAGGAAACTTAGACCGGCATGTTGCTATTCACAGAATTCTGGCCACCGTTACTGCGACGAACATATTGCAGTTAGGCCGGTGAAAAAAACGACCAAAGCACGTGTTTGTTAAACGCGTTTGTTCGCAATTTACCATTTGGCTTGTATAGCCACAGCGATGTATTGCGCACACGTGCATAGGCAACATTTGTATGTGGAGTTTCTCGTCGGATTAAGTGAAGTAACAATAGAAATATACACAATGCACAATCAAGCCAATAACAAAGATATGGTGATTCATATTAATAAACTTGGCACGTAACTACACGACAACTGGGAACTTCAGTCAGTAATTCCCTGGCACCCAACATTACAAAGAATATCGCTTATTTGCGACTCCGTGATATGTTTGTGTGTTAACTATATAGCGTGGTGCGATATATTCTTCAACCCTTCACAAAGCAAATCGTATCAAATTAATAAGATCATTATTCGCGGAATTCAGATTAAGGTTTAAGTGAAAAATCGTCACCTGACATTATCAATTATGACAATGTTAAGAAGTAAAATATAGCAGAAGAAAGGATAAATATATATAATAATAATAATAAGAAGAAGTAGACCAGAAAAAGAAGGAGGGGAGAAGAGAAAGAATGAAAAATAATATGCTTAAGAAGAAGAAGAAGAGAGAGAGAGAGAGAGAGAGAGAGAGAGAGAGAGAGAGAGAGAGAGAGAGAGAGAGAGAGAGAGAGAGAGAGAGAGAGAGAGAGAGAGAGAGAGAGAGAGAGAGAGAGAGAGAGAGAGAGAGAGAGAGAGAGAGAGAGAGAGAGAGAGAGAGAGAGAGAGAGAGAGAGAGAGAGAGAGAGAGAGAGAGAGAGAGAGAGAGAGAGAGAGAGAAGAGAGAGAGAGAGAGAGAGAGAGAGAGAGAGAGAGAGAGATTCTGAAACAACAACGCCAATACCACGTGATTAAATATCAACACATAAAACCCAGCCAATCATCATATTGGATTTGTTTTAACGTCACAATCTACTTATAATCGAGCTTGTGTATGAGTGTAGGTTAACGTTTCCCTCTTAGACAGGTTGAACCTCGAGCGCCAAACTTTGTACGACCCCTAGAATAGGACGTAACACCTATACCTATATTTGTTTCAAAATACCTCCGATTCTGACTTTTTTCGGAACGTAAAACGCATTGTGTAAAACGTAACCTAACACTCGCAGGAACCATGAAGTAGACGGTAACACAGTAATGATTATGTCTATCTTCATGCTAATAGCATAGCAATACGAATATTATTTGGCAAGTCTACACTATCACAACTAGGGCCTATCAATGGACGTGAACTCCACATTTTCTCCGACCTTGGTCATTTTGAACGAACAATAAGTATCAGCGAACGCATGATTGTGTTTATGTAACGATGCTGTGTGTTTTCTAACATTTAATAAACGACTGTCCATGCATCCAGTCAGATTGTGGACATTTGTGCTACTTTAAATAATTAAGTCTTTATATTCTTGTTTTATAATTATGCAATATTAATTGTATAAGAGAAACCGTGTTATCAAGATTGGTGTAAACTGTCTCGTAGGCTAGTAGTGGGAGAACCCAAGTTATGTCATGTCGCTGAAGAACGTATGCGAAGAATTACTGATAACGACCATGCCGTAGCAATGCGGCGGTTTCTTGGAATCGAGTGATTTTACATGTGGCCACCGCTGAGACGACGACGTTCACTTTGAACTCATTTCTACAGTCGTCGTCGTATAAAAACGGACTGATAAAGACCTAATTTGTTCTACTCGTAATAGTCCTCGCGTGTTCGGGTCACTGCGACCGGTTGGGCCCGTATCGTGTCGATAAGCACGTGCTAATTGATAACCTGTCAGGTCACGTCGACACCACAGCTTCGGATTGTCGTCACTAAATTAATGATCGATGTTTTGCAGATTTCTTGCATAACCAACTTAGTATTGTCTTTACCGCATCGCGCTATACGCTATATGTTATATGCATACAAGTTCATTGTCGCGGCAGAACCACCGGTGTGTATACGACTGCGTGCTATAATCAAAAGACAATCCAGGAACTTAATCTATTCTCTTTCCTTCTATTACGACCTTCATGTTTGTTGATATTTATATATCCGTTTGTCTTTTCGATAAAAGATCCATACATTTTCAGTTTTTTCTCACAATGAGAAATACTACTTGGCTGTGATTTCTGTTTGGGGTATTTCATGAATGCTACCCCATGTCACTACGTTAATCTTACTAGTATTTTGTGTTACTCAACTTCCAATAATCGTAAGAAATAAAGCGATGAATCGGTAACTTTCAAGTGTTCAATCATTGGGACAAACATCCAACCTACTATGTACGTGGTAGCATATAAGACAACCAAAACGCAACACATTTTTGGGGTCAGACATACTTGGACATTTGTGTTCGCCGCTTTAATCCTCTAATTAATAATGTCATCAGTTAAGCGACGTCAACATTCAGCAATAAACATCATTCCTATCTGTCGACCGGTCATTAGGGAGACCACTCTGAAGAAGAATGCGACCTTTGAATATTCTTGCATTCGAATCAGGAGAGACCTCACCCACGGCGATGACCAGGTCCTATTTCTTTTTTACGTCTTCCACACCTTGTCGTTTCTCTGGTTCCAATCTGTAAGGAATCGCAACGTAGCACCCCTTGGAGATGTAACGTTCCAATACTTATTGGTTCCTATCCGTTGTATCTTTGTTCCTTTCAAGAATCCTTCGCCGTGTCTTGTTGATTGCGGCCGTCACATCTGATGAAGAAAACTGCTTTCTGCGAACATAACAGATTCCGCTCTAACGAGCTGAGCGTTCCACTGCTTCAGACAGATTGTCGCACTTCATTTCTCAGCTCGCTTAATACGATACCACGGGGAAACATAAGTGCGTTAGTGCCTACTTCCAACGATTCGCACGAACACCTAAATTATTTAAATTTTGTATGTGTAAAAACGGTTGTTTTCCGCCAAGACGTTTAATGATGTTGCAGCCATTGGGAGCCGAGTGGAGGCATGATACAGAGTGCACATTTCGTGGAACGCGTTTTTTCACAAATCACATATTTGGAGCGTCAAATGCTATCTGAATGGCTTAAAAGTAAAGAAACAATGGCTTAACATAAAGAAACAGTTGTATTTTGAATTGATAAGGATTACTACATCGTATAAACCAAGTCGCGAGGTTTTTATAAGGTGCTCCACCTCTGTGAAACAATATGAACATAGCACAGGATAAATAATGTAACTTGAACAAGATTAAAGAAAATTGCCTCCCAAAGATTTAACTATAGCCGGCAAGTGGACAAGGAAGCCGTTGGCTTATCGAGAGACCAACTATTTGTTAACTATCTATATCCTGCCCTTCCGAGGTATTTGTCTATTTTGTTTTTAAACATATTCTTGTTGTCAACCTTATATGTGCGACACTCAATTACGAGTGATGGCATAGGAGCTTGGTACTCATAACCCATGTCACACCCTGCCCCATTGCCCTTATAACCCCCTCGGGGCTAATACACGCTTCACCTGCATCGCCACATCTCCGTGGCATATTTACGCATGTACATATCTTCATTAGAAATGTCTCCCACGCATTATGCCCCGTCATGCTGGGAGTACCAATCACCCCAGTCGGACCTTTATGGCACCTCCAGTGGCGCGGTCCCACGGTGTTCGGGTGAACAGGTCTCGCGCCAGACGACTCCGCCATTCAACGGTGGCCAAGATAACCGCCAGGCGGCGCCGTCTCGCTGCGTTCACAGGGTTAAACGGTGCCAGATGACCTCATCTCAATACCCACTGACCCTTCTATTGGTATCGTTATTGCCCGACGCAGATAACCAGCGCAGTGACACACATGGTGTCTATCAGTTTCAGGGTGGGTGGAATGGTTTTAATCGCAGTATTCTTTACAAAACTGCTCGGGGCCGGGTGAAAACAGACGAAAATTTCCTTCGCGTTGCTGGATTAGCGGCAGCCATAGACTGACGTCAGTAGGTACTCCCCCGTGATGGACCACAGGGGGTCATGTTGATGGACCACAGGGGTCATGTTCTAGTTAGACTTCCTGTCCGTTGCGAAGAAAAGTGTATTTTTGAGAAATGATTTTTTTACAAAATTCACATGCTATGACATAAGTGCATTCGAGTAGGGAGATTTTCATGTGTGATTGCAGAAGGTGTTGTCTGTAAAATGGTGGATTTCTAGATGATTTGAATAAGCGGAAGGATATTTGGCAGCAATTTGCCCGTGTGACCTGTTTGCGGAGTAATTCTTGCCGGCATTTGTAAATATTGACGGGTGTCATACATACAGGCATTTTACGAGAGCTGGAAGTAAGCAATTTTTATTAAAATCTATCGGCATGTCAATGAGATGATTATGACAACAGGTGAGAAGTTTAAGACATTTTGCAGGTCACGTTTTCTTATAATCAGACAAAACGTTAACATGGTCGCCTATGGGAAAACCAACAGTGGGCTGACCCCAATAAAGACCCTGGCAACGGAAGCATGCTATTGTCATTGCACAATCATGGAGGACGCATTTTACTTCAAATATCTTGAAACAATCACTGATAATATATGTATGGCAAAACAACAGTTGAACGGGACAAACCGTTTTTGGATATTACAGACTCCTCATCAGTCTGCAAGTCCAAATCACAGTGTCGGAACGCATGTCTTATAAGCCTCAATTTGAAAATCTGTAGGAAAATGAACCAATGACATTGCAGCAGGGTGATCCATCAATCTGCTAGTTAAACACACTTGAAGATCTTGTCATTGTCCCTAATGAAGCCTGACGACATTGACTAGCTGGAGTCGGCTGTATCCGGAGCCTGTTATCAGATACTGTATACTGGCAGGACCTTCTGGCCAATCAAGCAAGTGGCATTGTTTTATGAATATTTGGAAGGATATTTGGCAGCAATTTGCCTGTGTGACCTGTTTGCGGAGTAATTCTTGCCGGCATTTGTAAATATTGACGGGTGTCACACATGCAGGCATTTTACGAGAGCTGGAAGTATGCAATGTTTTGTTAAAATCTATCGGCATGCCAATGAGATGATCATAAAAGCAGGTGAGAAGTTTAAGACATTTTATAGGTCACGTTTTCTTATAATCAGACAAAGCGTTAACATGGTCGCCTATGGGAAAACCAACAGTGGGCTGACCCCCACAAGGCATCCTAGTAAAGCACGTAGTTTGTAAACGTGTAATCGCAGCAACAATCTTGTCCATTTATCGGTGTAGTCGACACATATAATCAATTTCGATTTTCAATCTCCGCAGAACGTATGCCTACTGTTAATCTGTATTTTTTACCAGTAGTGTTTTGCTACTTAAATAACGATAAAAACATTGCCGGGGGTTGTAAGCGAGTTTGGTTTGAGGGTATACAACCCAACTACTAGAGTAACTGTAAACGAACTATAGCGAGCTATTGTTGGTTACGCCTATAAAACCACTTGCTAAACTTAGAAACTGGGGAAAAAACTGCACTTGCTCTTCAAAGGTAATAAGATAAGCTTGTTAACTTATCTTAACACATGAAACATGTACTTCAGCTTTTTATATTCTAAATGCCTCCGCACAGGACACGGGAACGAAGATGTACAACATACAATGGGGAGTACTGTACTAAGTACTACTGTAACTGAGAAAGGACTTAGGGTTAACCATTAGAGCAGATATGTAGGTTTCAGAGCAATGCGGAATTGCAGCTTCAAAGGGAAATCAAATCCTTGGATTAATTAGGCGAAATATAGCGTATAAGAAAAACAACCGATAATACCGCTGTACAAAACAATAGCTAGGCCTCATTTGGAGCATTGTATATAAGTGTGGAGACTTTCACAAAGGACTGTAAATGATTGGAACAGAATATCTGCTGAGTGTGTGGGTGCTAGTAGCGTGAATATATTTAAAAATAAAATTGACACATACCTCAGAAGGGCGGGATACACATAAATAAAAAGGGTTGCACACTCGATAAGCCAAAAGGCTGCCTTGTCCACCTGCCATCTAGAGTTAATTATCTGGGTGGCAATCTTGTTAAATCTTGTTAATTACGACGTAGAACAAAGCAATACTTTCCGCTACCAACGAGCTGTCTCGCAATATATACACCGCGCTGGTTCTATTACAAACGTTCAACTTTATCTTCGATCGGATAAATTTAGACTGCCCAAGACAGGGCAGACATTGACCGTGTCCCGACTTCTCCTTATCGTGGAAAGGGGCGGCCAAACCTGGTCCCGACAACGTGATATTTCGTGCACCGCGTTAGCTGGCGGCGTCAGGCCACGTTGTCTCTTTCCTCTGTTTACGAATGTTCACAATCTACAGATTTTATTGAATTTATTTGACAAATAATTGCAACAGAGTTAAGTAATTTAATCGGATATTTTATTCTT
>OZ023205.1:74684265-74782951 GCA_963995525.1 Escarpia spicata | reverse complement strand
GGATGAACGGAGCCAATGCTATCTCCGTAGTCAAGGAAGACGGCACAAGCGATACGACTGACTAACATCTCACATATATGTTAAACACTGTAAATAAAACTACACGAAAGATAGTCTATCAGTCACCCTAAGCAGACAGATTTGACAAAAAGAATCGTTGCAACTGCCTCAAGTGTATAATGAAATAGGGATTGTTTTATTTGTAGAATGTTGAAACCGAGCATTACGTTATGTGTGATTGGATGGGAGCGTGGTGTCTTTACGAACATCACTCTTTTTGTTGGGTGTACGACAAGGAAAGACCGGGAACGTGATGTCTATATGAAGCACATATGTTCTTGGCAGGTGTACGAGACTAACAGGATGGGAAGGCAAAGTCTTTACGAAGCACCAGTACCAACAACGTGGATTTCTAATGTTAGAAACCGGCAGTCCAGTTTTTGGGATGCGCAAGGAATTCGTTAATTGAAATCCCATCAGACGTAATAGTTATTATTATTACACTATCACAATCGTAATGCATGTTACACATGACAACGGAAAATCCGATAATAGACGTACTTTCTGTGAAAGACCTTAGGTAAATCAAGCACTTATTTGTGACATACGTTTTGTTTCGTAATAATTGCCAAAGTAAGGTGGCCGAGATAAAAATGAAGTTTACGAAATCATATCAAGATTGAACAAGATTGCTGTCCAAAACTACCGTCTCCAGATGACACACGGACAAGGATGTTTGTGGCTTATTGAGAGTTCAACTTATCAGATACCTAGTATTAGTTGATTATTATATTAATTGAATAGTCTGTATATAATGTGGTTAGAAGGTTATGGGCTTATGGTGTCTCATTCAACTAGTCAGCCTTGAACATTATTGCCAAACCGATCCTTCTATGCTTTCTGTGAGGGTGATCCCAGCCAGGGTGCATGTCGTCTTCACTGGCTCTTTTACGTCCCGGATTGGGGGGGGGACTGACCTTATCGTGATCTACGAGTCACAGTACCCAGTGTTGAATACATGTTTTTTTTATACCAAATATACCATGCCCAGTCCAGGTTTTGAACTTAGACCGCTGGCATGCCATGCGAATGTTCAACTGGAAACAAACTATGGAAATCTGGTTTAACTGTTTTAAAGTTAAAAGCTGCAGACGTAGGTGAAACATTTAAAAACTAAATTTTTAGTGGGTTACTGTAAACTGTAACTTGAAATGTAAAATCATCGTATGTGTGGAACCGTGCATACGTTCGTCAGTGTTTTTCGTGTTAACTGAACATGTTCAACAACTATGCCTTGTGTTTTCTTTTGATGGAAATGAGAAGATCAGCTGACAACTATTATTTATTAAAACATTGATGAATCTTAACCATTGCTATAACATTCTATTTTTGACAGGAATTACTACTGCTTTTTAAATACTATTACTACAACCATTACCATTACCACTACCAATGCCACTGCCACTGCCACTACCTCTGTCACTGCCACTACCTCTGTCACTGCCACTACCACTGCCACTGTCACTGCCACTGCCACTGCCACTACCTCTGTCACTGCCACTACCTCTGTCACTGCCACTACCACTGCCACTGTCACTGCCACTACCACTGCCACTGTCACTGCCACTGCCACTGCCACTACCACTGCCACTGCCACTACCACTGTCACTGTCACTGTCACTGCCACTACCTCTGTCACTACCACTGCCACTGCCACTGCCACTGCCACTGTCACTGCCACTGCCACTGCCACTGCCACTGCCACTGCCACTGCCACTACTACTACTACTACTATTTGTAATAATAATATAACACTAATAAACAAACAAATCAATATTGTTACTAATCATATATTTTGACAGCATCAATCCTTTGTATGTCTCCACTGAAGATGTCACTTATTATCCGTTTTAATTATGTTCAAATTACAATTATGTGGGCTATTTAAAATTACTAGTTCGAAATATGTCAGTATTCCATGTTGTTTACTTAGCGTTTTGTAGTCGTTTGCATGCAAATGTCTCCATGGTAGAGCTAACAGAATGTTGTTTTTGTTTAGCAATACGTACTTACTTGTCCTTTTACAAAACTCATTTGTGTATAATGCCACCGCTTTAGCACCGCGATCAATACATGTCTACATTAGAAAGTGTACGACGTCAACACAATGTTCACGTGCTGTCCGAACACGACTCAATAGACAACACAATGTTCACGTGCTGTCCGAACACGACTCAATAGACAACTGATGTTAGATCTGATGTCTTAACACGGCACAACCAATACGCCTGTCTGCATTTGATTTATTTTGTACTGATTTTTTCTAGGCTACTTTCGGAAGCATTAATGAAGTCACGCAATCGGCGTAAATATCTCACGGAAAATACATATACGATACAAATTGAGTGCAGTCTGATGTACAATATAGATATCTGTGACAAGAATCAATCAACAATGTAAGTACTGATAAAGTAAGTATCGTCGTAATTTACGGCGAAGGTAGTTACAAACATAACGGGTGCTTGCTAAATCCAGCTGCACAGTCTTACTAAATCATTACATGTTTGACCCGTACTGCGCATACATCGGGTATGTACAAAGAGTACAAACAAATGTTAAAGCAAATAGTTTAAGGGTCTACATAAAAACAGGCGGTGATTTCATTGTTCAAAGGTGACTTAATGTTTTCTAAACAGTTGGTTCCCAATGGCGTCCGTGCATCGCACAGCCCCGCTGGACCCATCTGTCTCGAGACAGTTCGTGGAAACCTCTGATAACATACGAGTATAATACAAAGATCGTTGCAGCGGTTGCTCTACGTTGTTGGTAGTTGGAATCTAGTTATCGTTTGTTCGCAGTAATTTTTTGATATCCTATAGTCGTTTACTGGTACTTTTGTTATTTAAGATAAATATATACACACATTGCGCACGCCCAAGTAGGTTGGGCGAGCGGTATGGCCTACTGACCGTGCTCTGGCGGTCGTAAATACGTAAAGTGCCACACACGTAGGGACGTACTTGAAGCAGTGATGACAGGTGACGTTTGCGTATCTTGGACGGCGGAGAAGGGAGCATGGTAACCGCATCAATTATGTGAGATACCCGTCACAACGGCATCGGATGGCTTAATGACAGGAATAACGTCTTCGGTATATATCAGAAGTTGACGTAACTTCATTATCAACATCACGACACGTCATCAAACACATGATAATCATCAACATCCCCATTATTTGCAAACACCAATACACTACCGTCATGATGTTGACCATGGTTGTCATCATCATAATCATCGTCGAAACTACTAACAGTAAAAAACGACGATATTGTTGCAGCCGATGGTTTATCATGGTGTTTAACACGGCTGCAGCAATATCGTCGTTTTTCTACGTTGCCTTTGTCGTTATACATGTAATTAACAAATATTTGCGACTGATAGAAACATTTGATCTTGCGTTTTTGCTACTTGGAAAAATTCCAGGACAGTGGATAATTTATAGTTAAGTAAAGTTGCCAAGTAGGCCATTTATTTACGTAACGGTATTGCAATGGTTCAAGTGTTCTTATACAGTGTTGAAACGTTTACAACTTGAACCAAACAGTGGCGGCGTGCATCAAATAGACGAGTGTGGGGGGTACTTTTGCAAACTGTAAACAAGCCGGACAGAACAATCTTCGGTATGAAGTAATTAAACGTAACTCGTTTCTCAACGTAAACGCTTCCATCCAGACCACACCAACATTTAGCAGATTGGCATTACGCGACACAATGTTTGCATGCGGAAGAGGAAATGCCGTCAAACAAAACGACCAGGGTCTTAAATATCAGTCACGCATTCGTCCTCAATGCTCCGACATGAAGCGGTAGAGTGCCGCGTACGTCAGCCACCGTGAATGGGTTTTCTTGTGCCCTAATCATGAGCTTGATCACGCCGCCAGCGATCCGTGACGATGACGTCGACTCGACGGTACGCTAGAACGTAATCAGCGGGCCGCGTTAGGTGGTGATCCGTGCACGGATCAGGAGCACTTACCTGTCAGTTGCGTGTTCTTGTCGTTACATCCTGACATCACGGAGCGGCGCAGACACATTACAGGCCGCCTCCGCGACAAACATACGTTTTCGTAGAACTCCAAAGCCTATCTGGCTAGCGCCGGCGACAACTGGCGTCACGTAAAGGATTCCGACCGCGGCTATTATGAGTTGAGCGTAGCGCGTCAGTGTTGGCGGTACAACGGCTTCGATAGCAATGTTGTTCGCGAGCGGCCTGGCGCTGTTTTGAAGCTTCTGCAGCGATGACGTCACCAGCGTTGTTTTCTTCTGCGGCGGTCTCATTAAGGACAACCAAGGAAGTTCTTGTTTGGATCATTTAGTCATACACCCACGTAGGACAGATACCACGACCGAGATTCAATCATAAATATGAGGACGAGAATTAAGCCACTTTCATAGGAGAGTAAATTACACACGCTGGGGGCTACTCCTTATGTCAATCTATAAATATGTCACCACTTAAAAGCGTCTAACGACCACAGTCAATATCAATTTCATTCCGCATCGAGAAACGTAGGTTTTTAGTTAGGTACTACCAACGTTTCTTCTAAAGTATCGACCCAGGGGCTATACGTAAAAGGGTAGCGATGTTCTCGCAAGTGAAAGGTTGTGATTAATAGCAGTTTAACTGACGCTGGCGGCGAAAGATCCACCGACCAAAACTGCGGCAGGTCGTAGAAAATTGTGGTTTGATGTAACATGTGATGAAAGCAGTTTTACACTGACACAAAGCCACACAGAGTTACCGTAAACACTCGACGCTCACTCAGGTGGCAACGGTGTCATCATTAGCCAAAAACATCTTAAAACCAGTCCCCACTCATGAAAGTAATTCAAGAAGGACATGTGGTAGACATTTGGTCAGCTGCATGGGCGTTTGTGGAAGACTCACCAGGCTGACATATCAGTGCATAGATCAATGGTATATACCACATTGTTCTACGGCGCTGAAGCGTAGACATTATATAGGAAACAAGTTAGGAAGTCGCTTGCCTTACAGAGGAGAAGCCTTATATCCACAATGCCATTAAGATCGACAAGTCACACACAAACAAACGGGAATGTGTGAAAGGACAAACATCCCGGGCATG
The DNA here is from genome assembly GCA_963995525.1 of Escarpia spicata. Classification (NCBI taxonomy): domain Eukaryota; kingdom Metazoa; phylum Annelida; class Polychaeta; order Sabellida; family Siboglinidae; genus Escarpia; species Escarpia spicata. Next base: position 74,777,804 of record OZ023205.1, on the reverse strand, counting down.
GGGCAGCTTCTTATGTGAGTAAATCTTAGATGGACAGGTCAAGTAGACAACGCATACTTAATTTTCTGAATGGTCGGAACTAACAACAAGAAGTTTCGATCTTTGTTTATATTAGAAGACATTTGTTTGAACTACTGCACAACAAATGTTACTGACGTCATATGACAAGAAGGAATTAAGGCATTCAACGGGACGTGTTGGAAGGGATGATTGAGGGAAAGTCAGAGCAAGGAACGACAACTGCAAGGCAGTGATGGGGTGGGGCGTAGGGTGGACAGAATCGCACAACACAGACTGGAGTGGCGATTTGAGATCGACCTTCCGACAGAAGATGGCGCCAATTGGCAATGATATATCTGACCATGAAAAAGGGAATAGTATATGCCTAACAGAGCGCCAGTGTTCTCTGCGTACAGTAGAACCTGTCTTGTGCAGCCTCTCTCTACGTACAGTAGAACCTGTCTTGTGCAGCCTCTCTCTACGTACAGTAGAACCTGTCTTGTGCAGCCTCTCTCTACGTACAGTAGAACCTGTCTTGTGCAGCCTCTCTCTACGTACAGTAGAACCTGTCTTGTGCAGCCTCTCTCTACGTACAGTAGAACCTGTCTTGTGCAGCCTCTCTCTACGTACAGTAGAACCTGTCTTGTGCAGCGTCTCTCTACGTACAGTAGAACCTGTCTTGTGAAGCCTCTCTCTACGTACAGTAGAACCTGTCTTGTGCAGCCTCTCTCTACGTACAGTAGAACCTGTCTTGTGCAGCCTCTCTCTACGTACAGTAGAAACTGTCTTGTGCAGCCTCTCTCTACGTATAATAGTAGAACCTGTCTTGTGCAGCCTCTCTCAATGGCGAGCTCAGATGAGTTCAATCCTAGACATTTCTCAATTCCTTGTTTTAACCGAAAATTAACGTTATGCTGATCACCTTAATTAATTTCTAATCGACTATTTGCTTTTAAAATGACGGTTTATACATGGTAGCGATCTTGCTCAACAAATATGGTTTTCTATTTATTGGACTTTATTGTGTTGTGTCAACAGGACAGCTCATGACAATCGGTTCTTACAATAACAACAACGTACTTCATAAACTACAGGCTTATGGCGTGAATATAAAAGCATAATTATTAAGCTTCGTTGATAACATAGTTCCTGGTTTGCGAAAAATAACCGCTACACTGTATTTGTACACACATTTGTTGTTGTTGTCGTCGTTGTTGTTTGTTGTTGGTGTTTTTGTTGTTGTTGGTGGTGGTGTTGTTGTTGTTGGTGGTGGTGCTGATGTTGTTGCCAGAAGCATAATGGAATCGCATAGTATGTTGATGAATTGGTGAAAGCTGAAGCAAACGGGAACAGTGTCTAAAGCTATGTATGTGTACTGCTAAACTTTGGTTAAGTGTCGTGTGTTTGTTCGACTTAAAACACGTCAATCGTGCGATACAAGGTGGCCGCAACTCAACAGAACGGGAATCTCGTGCTGACTACATAGGCGCAACAATTGGTGAATCGTTTCGAAAATGTAATCGCCCCACTTAATGCTGCTGGGTCCATGATCCGATGTCGCGCAACGTCTGGTAATGTGCGCTGGTTGGCAACTCCATAAAACTCATTATATCCATAAATTAACTAATGTCATAATTCAAAATAAAAAAGTACCGTGACATATTTTCGATTTGAAAATGAGAAGTAGAACTGAATTTCTGTTCCTCCAATACAAACACAATAATTACATGTATTAATAGCTTGATTGTATTGCGACATACACTGTACACATAACATGCAGAAGTATGAATGATATTAACATATTTAGCGTGTGAAACATTTTTATTTGCATCACACTAACTGTGCACGTGATACTCTTAAAAATACACGTCTAAGTCATGATAACGACTGAACAGCGACCGTGCTTGATATCAACTTTATCCAAGGAATTCCACGAACGCCTCATACCAAACACGGGTATGAACATAAATGAACATAAACATCAATGGTGCTCGTCCTTTCTCTTGTCTCAGTCTATTACCTTGTTGTCCAGCATGCATTGCGTCATATTTACTATTAAACAATTGTTGCAGGTTATCTGACAACATTCTATTATTAGTTATACACTTTGCGATATAACTTCTTAATTATTTATTGTTTTTTGGAAGACTTTTTGCCCGAGCTCGCTGTCGCGCTGTCGCGCTGTCGCGCTGTCGGTCAAAACAAGTTGAAATAAAACCTAAAACATCAAATTCAATACAAAAATGCATCCCTTCCCTAAAATTGGGGGCTATTCATATTTCCAGTCCTCCACCAAACAATTTCCACCCTCAAAATGTACACCCTCTCCCTAAATATTGGGAGCTAACCCACCTCCAGCCCCTAGCTTAGCCCCCAAGCCCGTTTCCGACGTCATGATTTTTATTTTTGTTATCAGTTAAGAAAGATAGAAGGACTAAAGGACATGAAGTTACATTAGTAATGGAGCAGTGTAGATTAGATATAAGAAAGTGCTCATTCTCACAAAGGACTGTAAATGAATGTAACCTATTATCTGCTGATTGTGTGGGTGCCAATAGTGTGACTATGATAAAAAATAAAATCGACACATACCTCAGAAGATCGGGATACAGGTAAATAAAAAGGTTGGACTCTCGATTAGCCAAACGGCTTCCGTGTCCACCTGCCATCTATAATTAATTCCGTGGGTGGCAATCTTGTTAAATGTTGTTAATGATATAACTTTTCATTACCACAGTAGTAAAGGATGACATTTGGCGGTTGTTGACGCAATTGACTCTGAACAAGTCTCTTGCAGCATGCAACGATGCTTTCAGTTGAGTTCATCAAGTGCGTACTCGTACACATGACTGCAGTCAACTAAGTGTTAACGATGTCAGCACAGTGTTGTTGACAATAACACAGTTCCAGTTAATTTAATGCAGTCTTGGAAGGGATTTAGATACATATTAGGAACTAATAAATAATTATTAATGGCTGAGTGTGTGTGTGTGCGCGTCTGTGCGGTCGCCCGTGTGTGCGTGCGTGTGTATATGTGTTTGTGCATGTGTGTGTGTCCGTGTGTCCATGTGTCCATGTGTCCATGTGTCCATGTGTTTGTGTATATCTGTTTGTTTGTGTGTATGTGTTTGTGCAGGTGTGTGTCCGTGTGTTTGTGTATTTCTGTGTGTATGTGTTTGTGCATGTGGTGGTCCGTGTGTCCGTGTGTCCGTGTGTCCGTGTGTCCGTGTGTCCGTGTGTCCGTGTGTCCGTGTGTCCGTGTGTCCGTGTGCCCGTGTGCCCGTGTGCCCGTGTGCCCGTGTGCCCGTGTGCCCGTGTGCCCGTGTGCCCGTGTGCCCGTGTGCCCGTGTGCCCGTGTGCGTCTGTGTGTCTGTTACAGATTAATTACACATTACAGATAAACGCAATGCGAATAATATATTTAAGTAAATACAATGCTCACAAAAGTCCTATTTTTAAAAGACTTCAGTTGCTCAAGTTGGATGACATTTATAAAATCCAACATTAAATTTTACTATAAATTAACAATCTTTTACGCTACTACTTCAATGTTTTTCCAAACATACACATCTGTGATATTCATCAGAACTGCACACGTGAAAGAAATAATCTGTATATTATGTCTAGATTCAAACATGAATTTGCCAAAAAATGCATTAGATACAACATAGTAGAGACACTTAACAATACTCCAAGTATTATTATTAATACAATTTATACCCACAGTCTATATGGTTTTTGAACATAAACAAACAGCATTTTTATTTTAAATTTTAACTGCATTTGTCGTATTCATAATTGTTTATTTGTAATTAGTAATACGTACTGAAATGTATATCGAAGTATCCATATGTAAGTCAATGTGTACACGAGTACATATAATCAGTCCTTGTATCATGTATGTATGTATGTTGATACATTGAGTAATTATCAACTGTAAAAACAAGTCATACGCTATTCTGATTTGTCATATAAATTGTGTTGTTGTTTATATTTATGAAGTGGCTCATTTGCAAGCGATATTATAATCATAACGGGAGTCTCCAGACCTTATATATTACTGACATTATTCATTGTAAATGTATCGTATTTATAGGTATAATAAATTGATTCTGAATTCTGATTTCTGAGTACGTGTTTGTGCATGTGTGTATCAGTGTGTGTTTGTGTGTCAAGGTCTATGTGTTTGTGCGTACACAATTTTAGATGGACGCACACACACACACACACACACACACACACACACACACACACACACACACACACACACACACACACACACACACACACACACACACACACACACACACACACACACACACACACACACACACACACACACAAACAAACACACACACACACACACACAAACAAACAAACACATACACACACACACATTCACAACCACACATTCTGAAATTGGCGTGATAACAGCCGTCATTTGCGATTGCTCGGGGAAGCCGTCTTCAGTGTCTATATGTATGTAGCGCGAACCGGAGGGTGGACATTTTGCTAGTTATCTTAAATCGACTGATTGAGTGCCCGCGGACCAGTGTCATGGAGACGCGGAATGTACGCTGACCCACTCGCCATCTACAATACGCTAACTTGTCGTTACTCGTACATTCCCGCGACACGCAGAAGTTTAGATATGTACGCCTAGTATAAGCGTAATACCAATACAATGTGTTCAAACAATAAACTGATCGATACGATTTTAACTAGAAATGTATTACAAATGAGATATGTTTGATATTTCTTCACTTGTACATATGTTTGTTATATGTGTTTGTACAAACATCTGAGAGCTTCCTACGAATGGTATTTGCGCTGGAAAATGAGGCTTTGGTACGATAGCAAGTGCTATAGCCTTGTACTAATTATAATGTTAACCACTCGAGCTCACTGAAATATAGCGTGTCTAATGGATTCATCGCATCGAAAAACATAGAAATGGACACATTAATGAATATAACATCTGTCATAGTTACTAATATATGCATATATTCGTGTTTCTCATTTATGCCCAAAAGTGAGATAAGGTTGCTACAGAAACCAGCCATTTCTGCAAAACGCATAATAATCCAGTAAATCTATGCTTCAACCTCAAACAAATTGCAATAGTAAGTTTTGTGGCATTTTTAGATTCTACTGTATGTTCACGCTACCAGAAAAAAAGTCCACCAAAATCCACTTGGGTATGGATAGATTAATACAAGGATATACATCAATTTAATTTAAATTTAGTAATAACATGAAAATCATTTTCTAAAACCTGTGAAACCCGAATTGTAGCCGCCATGGGGAGTAGCTTTGCGATCAACCGAATTTTGCTTACATATAATATAGTCATAAACATGGTAATTTCAACAAAGTTTATGTCCTTGGATACTGTTTCTAAATAGTAATTTTTTTTGTATTTGGTTGATATTTTCACTCAGGTACTTATTCCAATATAAGTTATCTTCATCAAACGCATACGCTATAAAAATTGCAGTGAGGTGTGTATATGTACATCCTTATTATTGCTTAACATGTAGTGTTATTTACTGGTATATGACACGTTCAAACGCTGCTGTCGTTGAGAGTTTCCACGGAGATGTTCGTGGAAATTTTACACACCACGCACGCACAGAAGTACACTCAACTCCGTTCTTTCCGCAACTGCATCGAGCCTTGCGTGGATCCTCTACAGAAAGCAAGTACAACTGCTTGAACGGTTCCTCCAGCGATGTCGGCGCTCCATCACGGGATTGCATTGGCAGGACTATGTCTCCAACAAAGAGGTCCTGGATAAGGCAAACCTCCGGAGCATCGAAACAATGTTGATGCTCAGGCCACGTCTCGCGAATGGATGAAGTTGTATTTTATGATGAGTTTCGTCAAGGCAACCGAGATAGAAGGCTATCACAGGCACTAGAAGGATCAGCTGAAACGGCAACTCACCCTGGCAAGACCACAAAGGTTTGGAATAGCTAGCAGCAGGCAGAAACAACTACAGAGCGACTAACATGAGAGCTCCCCAGGACTTTGAGCATTCCAGAAGAGAAACAGACGGGGAGAAGCGTAGGCGGAGGAAATAATCTGCGTCTCAGGCACCTTCAGACAAAGTAAACCTTTGCCCAACCTGCTCCAGAGCCTGCAAATTCAGGGTAGGCCTCTGCAACCACCAGAATGCGTGCGGTCGCTCCCCCCACCCCCCACCCCCACCGATCTTCACAAGCAAACGATCTGCCCCACACAACGGATGACCGACTGCAAATGGGCTGGTGCTGCTGGAATGTCAGTCATCTTTGGAACATGGTACTTGTCTTTGCTTTGACAATCCAGTTCTAGTCCATGGCATTTAGAGTTTTCTTGGATCCTTTCCAATGTTGGTTCTGAGAGTTGATCCTGAGGCTGTGATAGTGGTCAGCAGTTGAAGTACGGGGTAGATTTATCCCTGTGCGTAAGCTGCGCTTGATGCTACATTTTCAATGAAGTGCTTGTACAGCAAACTATCAAAGTTTTTGCCAATGTTACCACATTGAAGCACACAATAGCCTGTTTTCCTCGGTATCCAATTCTTTAACTGTTGCTGTGGTATGATACCTTAGCCCACAGCTGCACTCAGATATTCTGTGAGAGCTCTGATGTACCAGATCGTTATTTAATTGTTGTGCTATGCTTTTTTAGGCTCCGGCATTAAGAACACATCAATGGGCTCCCGTAGAAAGTGGTAACACAACAGCACTAGCAAATCGGTGTCTTTACCAATGAAGATAGTGTCGATTTTGTCTGATGAGTTCAGCGCTGTCTAGCGATCATTAGCTTAGTGTCCTCTGCATGAAAACAACAGCACCCAGCTTTCTCAAGCTCATTGCTCAGTAAGTTGATAAATACGTGCTTGTTTTCTCTGTTGACAAAAAAACTCCTCCTCTAGGAGCATAGATAATAGGAGCATAGATAATAGATGCGAATCAAATACATTGGAGATATGCATAAAAATTGCATTGGAGATAAGCATGTAATAAGATCCAACATGGCCGATATCTGAAAGTTTTATGAAATGACAAACATGCAGCCGTTATATACATCTGGTGATGTGTTTATTTTAACCGTTGACAATGAAAATACCGGTCTTGACAGCACTTTTGTGACATTATCATGCATAGTTGCAAAGCTATTGAAGAAAATAGGTGTTTCAGTAATGAAGGCCCTAATTTGCATATTAAAAAAATGCCCTAGGTTTTCCCAAGGACAACCAAACTGAATTGCTTCAGGGACCGCATGGGATAGAACATCCACCAAAACATTATACTTTAGAGCATCCATTTATTCAATTGCAAATGGACTAAGTCAACGTTAGATCGCAATGTTACCCCCATAGCGGCTAAAAATCGGGGTTCACTGTGTTTAAAAACAATTGTTCACGTTAATATTTAACGAATTTATACTTATTATATATCGCTGGGTAGATCAATCCATTAACTTGCCAATGGTATGCAAAATTTGCAATGAAAATATATACCACACCCTAAATAACGCCCACCCCTACATTTCACTAAGCCAAAACGTCACTGGCAGCGACATTTGACCACTAGTCATTGTCGTCAAAAATGACGATGTTCCACCATATGGATTTCGGTGGACTTTTTTCTGGTAATGTAGACATATAGTACTAACTAAAAACACTGTCACAATTATTAGTGCAATTTGTTTCAGGTTGACCCTCTTTTAGGCATAGATTGACTGGACTACAACGGTGACAGCTTGTCACCCTTCGGATTCTGATTCTTCATAGTCTGAAGATACCAAATCATGAAAAACCCATCGTGGGACATTAGGACCAAACATTCCACTTTGGCTGCCGGACTACTGACCACATATCGAAGGTAATTACAAGACTGCTAAAACATTCGAGTGATTCCGTAAATGTGCTTAATCATCTTCTAGACATGTTAGATGACCTACGATGCCCACGTTCTTGTAAAAAAAACTGGGTAATTGTGGACCCTTATCTGGTTTTGTAACACTTAAATGTTTAACCTTGCACAGAAAGGTTTTAGTCATCCAGAGGTTTGGTAAATCAGAACTCGAGTCCAAATCTCGTCACGAGGACGTATATTCTCTAGTATCGCTTAACCGACTCTCGCCCGGCTGCGTGACTTCGCCGGGAAACAGAGTCTGGCCGAGAACCCGCGTTATGAATGCATGCATTTAGTACCGCTCCTGCGGTGCTCCCATCTCGGGGCGCCTGGATAATCGCCTGGTTCTGAAGGCGCTTTTTGACTGCTCATTGCCAGTTATCAACCTCTATCTTCCAGACTGTTTATAAATAATGTATGCTTTCCGTAACGAAAAGAAATTACGAAACAGTGTATTATACAAAATAAAAAGTATCTTAAAGTAAATGAACAAAAAAACTTCGAGTACTCTACGAGATTCGAACCGAGAACTCCAAAAACAATTACTCCACACGCTATCCACTTAGCCACAACGATCTGTTTGCTTTTGGCGCATTTGGCGGCTACAATTTTTTGGTTAGCAGTCCGATCGTTGCGCGCAACATCGAGTGCACTTTCTTTAATAAAATTAGTTCTTATTTTGTATTTATATTATGTTTATTCACACCTAGTCTTTTGTTTCTGCCGAGTATAAGCAAGACAACGTCGATACGAAATGTTTGACAGCCACGAGAGCTCGCAGCCGGGCGAGAGTCGGTTAAGTTATTCTAGGCCTAGTGATGGGATGCTGCCACCTCACTGAGCCTGGATAATCGATGCTACTTGAAAATCCATTTTGCGTACGTTGCCAGCAGCAAATGTTTTGAGCGAGCAGCCAATCAGCGTCGTTATCGAGATTCTTAATCCAAAAATAAATTTAACAAGATTTAACAAGATTGCCACCCAGAGAATTAACTCTAGATGGCAGGTGGACAAGGAAGCCCTTTGGCTTATCGAAAATCCAACCCTTTTATCTATGTGTATCCCGTCCTTCTGAGGTATGTGTCGATTTTATTTTTAAACATAGTCACGCTACTAGTACCCACACAATCAGCAGATAATCTGTTCCATTCATTTACAGTCCTTTGTGAAAATGAGAACTTTCTTATATCTAATCTACACTGCTCCTTTGCTAATGTAACTTCATGTCCTCTAGTTTTTCTATCTTTCATACTGTAAAAAAATATGTCTATGAATATTTTCATAACCATTCAGTATTTTAAATACTTCTATCTGATCTCCTCTCAATCTCCTGGTCTCTAGTGTTGTAAAACCATATTCGTTTAGGCGAATTTCATTACTAATATCCCTCAGTTTTGGTATCATTTTAGTCGCTCTCCTCTGTACTCTTTCTAGCATATATATGTCCTTCTTGCGATATGGCCTCCACGCTTGTATACCATATTCTAAATGAGGCCTCACTATTGTTTTGTACAGCGGTATTATTAGTTCTTTTTCCTTTTTCGCTATATTTCGCCTAATTAATCCAAGGATTTGATTTCCCTTTGAAGGTGCAATTCCGCACTGCTCTGAAACCTTCATATCAGCACTAACGGTTAACCCAAAGTCCTTTCCTTTTACAGTAGTACTTAGTACAGTACCCCCATCTTCGTTCCCATGTCTTGCGTGGAGGCATTTATATTTCCCAAAATTGATCTTGTAAATGCTGTCTATCTCCGTCATTTTTAATCCTTCTAAACACTTTTGTATCATCCACAAATTTCAACCTTTGCTTGTTATATCATCATCCAAATCGTTGATATATATTAAGAATAATATAGGTCCTAGTACTGATCCCACTGAATACTGATTTCCAGTTTGAAGCCTCCCCATTAACTACTACACGTTGTCTTCTGTCAATCGGCCATTTTTCTATCCAGTTTATTATACCATTTCCTATGCCATGGGCCTTTAGTTTAAGTAGTAATCTTTTATGCGGTACTTTGTCGAAAGCTTTTTGAAAATCTAAGTAGATGATATCTACTGGTGATCCCTCATCTACCCGCGTAGTGATGTCTTCCAAAAACATAACATATTTGTTAAGCATGACTTCGCTTTTAAAAACCCGTGTTGAGATGGGTTTATCAAGTTATGTTTAACAAGAAAATCCACCATGTGATCTTTAATTAGTCTTTCTAATAATTTGCAAATAACTGATGTTAAACTCACTGGTCTATAGTTCTCTGACTTGTTTCTCGAACCTTTTTTAAATAACGGTATAATGTTTGCCTCTTTCCATTCAAAAGGAACCACTCCCTCTTCTAATGACAAGTTGAAAACTGTTGCAAGCGGTATGCTAATTTGTTCTACAATTTCCAAGAGTAGTTTGGGCGGAATCCCATCCACTCCAGGTGATTTATTATCCTTCATAGCCATTATTTTCTTAGCTACCATTTCCGGGGTTATAATTAACTGTCCTAAATAGTCTGAACCTGCCCCCTTGAACTTAACCTCTGGTATTGGCAGTGAACTAATTTTTCCCTGGTAAACACTGAACTAAAATACTCATTCAGGTCTTCTGCCATTAAGAATCCCTCTGATATTATATTTCCGGCACTATCATCTAGAGGAACGACCTTATTCTGCACTTTCTGTTTGCTTCGAACATACGCATACAAACTCTTGCTGTCATGTTTTATAATACTAGCTAATTTTTGATCATAGCTTGGTTAAGTGCTTCTTTATAAATGTTGTAGTCTTCATCAATTCCAGTACATCTATATGACTTCCACATCATTTGTTTATACTTAATTTTTCGAATGGCTTCTTTCGATAAGTGTTTCATTTTGGACCGTTTCCCTTGTATTTTGAAAGGTACAAATTTATAGAATATTTATTGAATTAGGATTTAAGCTTATTGTATATCACTTGTGTCAATATAACCAAAGTTTCCAATGCGTAGCATAAACTTATAAAAGTTGACTCTTATTTAATTGTTAGTCCTACGGTGCTCCCATCTCGCGGCGCCTGGATAATCGAGGCTATATTCTCATGAAATCGCGCGTAAGTATCGTCTCATCAAGTTCCATACGTTACGTAAGTTGCCAGGAATCTAGGCACGATAATTAATCTGTGTTACCCCATTTAACACATGACAATTTTGAGTACAATGGACACACCACAAAACAGTTCCGATCTATTAATTATGACACATTGCGGTGTTCTTATCGCTAGCAAAATACCCATCTTTTGAAACGACTAGCTTAATAGAATAGAACAAAACTTCATTTCGGTCACAATACACACTTCTGATTATATTTACAATGGATTACATAAACAATACTGCAACCGAGGAGATCCTCTGAAAACCCCAAGAGGGCTTGTGTCGAGGATCACCGGGACAATCCCCATTATATCAGACAGGTTCTTTATTCCATTAAATGACAACGTAACATTAAAACAATACATTCAACTGGAACACGGTGAATAGTATATACATGAATAGATGTTTTTTATAAATGAAATTGGTTGCCTGCTAAATAAATAAATAAATAAAAGTGACATATTAGGACATGGTAAAGTTTTTTTGACTAGATTAAAGGTTAAACATTGAGTAATACATTGAATAAACCCAAAAAACATAATCACTTATAATACCACGACAAATTATGGTAGGTGATGAGAAGAATAGTTTGTATGTGTGATCATCTTCATGATTAGGTAAGAAACCAAGCACCAAACAACTACGTCCTTAGTTCTGCATAATGTGCAAGAGGGCGCTACACACGTTCAATCTACATGGGACGGTTTCAAGACGTGTGTTTGGCAAAGATACGTAACTTTGAACAGTCGTTTGCAACACAATGCATGTTTTCTACGATTGTCCCAAGCCAGGTATACCGTCCACTGATCAGTTGGGGCTATCCCAAGCCAGGTAAACTGTCCACTGATCAGTTGGGGACTGGTCCAAGCAGATATACCCCCACTGATCAGTTAGGGACCGTCTCAAGCCAGGTATACCGCCCACTGATCAGTTGTTGACTGTTCCATGCCAGGTATACCGTCCACTGATCAGTTGGGGACTGTTCCATGCCAGGTATACCGTCCACTGATCAGTTGGGGACTGTTCCATGCTAGGTGTACCGTCCATAGATCAGTTGGGGATTGTCCCAAGCCAGGTATAACGCCCACTGATCAGTTGGGGATTGTCCCAAGCTAGGTACACCGCCCACTGATCAGTTGGTGACTGTCCCATGCCAAGTATACCGCCCACTGTTCAGGTGGGAACTGTCCCATGCCAGGTATACCGTCCACTGGTCAGTTGGGGAAAGCCCCAAGCCAGGTACACCGTCCACTGATCAGTTGAGGACTGTCCCAAGCTAGTTATACCGCCCACTGATCAGTTGCTGACTGTCCCAAGTCAGGTATACCGCCCACTGATCAGTTGTTGACTATCCCATGCCAGGTATACCGCTCACTGATCAGTTGGGGACTGTACCAAGCGAGGTATACCGCCCACTGATCACTTGGGGATTGTCCCAAGCGAGGTATACCGCCCACTGATTAGTTGGCGACTGTCACAAGTCAGGTATACCGCCCAATGATTAGTTGGCGACTGTTCCATGCCAGGTATACCGCCCATTGACCAATTGGGACTGTCCCAAGCCAGGTATTCTGTCCACTGATCAGTTGGTGACTGTCACATGCCAAGTACACCGCCCACTGATCAGTTGGGGACTGTCCTAAGCCAGGTATACCGCCCACTGATCAGTTGGGGACTGTCCCAAGCCAGGCATACCCCCACTGATAAGTTGGGGACTGTCCCAAGCCAGGCATACCCCCACTGATCGGGTGGGGACTGTATCATGCCAGATATACCGTCCACTGATCAGTTGGGGACTGTCCCAAGCCAGGTAAACGGCCCACTGATAAGTTTGGAACTGTCCCAAGCCAGGTATACCGCCCACTGATTAGTTGGTGACTGTTCCATGCCAGGTGTACCGCCCACTGATCAGTTGGTGACTTTCCCAAACCAGGTATACAGTCCACTGTTCAGTTGGGGACTGTCCCAAGCTAGGTATACCGCCCACTGATCAGCTGGGGACTGTCCCACGCCAGGTATATCGTCCGCTGATCAGTTGGGGATTGTTCCATGGTAGGTGTACCGTCCACTGATTAGTTGGGGACTGACCCATGTCAGGTATACCGCCCACTGATCAGTTGAGGATTGTCCCAAGCCAGGCATACCGTCCACTGATCAGCTGGGAACTGTGCCAAGCCAGGTACACCGTCCACCGATCAGTTGGGGACTGTCCCAAGCTAGTTATACCTCCCACTGATCAGTTGCTGACTGTCCCAAGTCAGGTATACCGCCCATTGATCAGTTGTTGACTGTTCCATGCCAGGTATACCGTCCACTGATCAGTTGGGGACTGTTCCATGCTAGGTGTACCGTCCATAGATCAGTTGGGGATTGTCCCAAGCCAGGTATAACGCCCACTGATCAGTTGAGGACTGTCCCAAGCTAGTTATACCGCCCACTGATCAGTTGCTGACTGTCCCAAGTCAGGTATACCGCCCACTGATCAGTTGAGGACTGTCCCAAGCTAGTTATACCGCCCACTGATCAGTTGCTGACTGTCCCATGCCAGGTATACCGCCCACTGATCAGTTGAGGACTGTCCCAAGCCAGGTATACCGCCCACTGATCAGTTGTTGACTGTCCCATGCCAGGTATACCGCCCACTGATCAGTTGAGGACTGTCCCAAGCTAGTTATACCGCCCACTGATCAGTTGAGGACTGTCCCATGCCAGGTATACCGCCCACTGATCAGTTGTTGACTGTCCCATGCCAGGTATACCGCTCACTGATCAGTTGGGGACTGTACCAAGCGAGGTATACCGCCCACTGATCACTTGGGGATTGTCCCAAGCGAGGTATACCGCCCACTGATTAGTTGGCGACTGTCACAAGTCAGGTATACCGCCCACTGATTAGTTGGCGACTGTTCCATGCCAGGTATACCGCCTACTGACCAATTGGGACTGTCCCAAGCCAGGTATTCTGTCCACTGATCAGTTGGTGACTGTCACATGCCAAGTACACCGCCCACTAATCAGTTGGGGACTGTCCTAAGCCAGGTATACCGTCCACTGATCAGTTGGGGACTGTCCCGAGCCAGGCATACCCCCACTGATAAGTTGGGGATTGTCCCAAGCCAGGCATACCCCCCACTGATCGGGTGGGGACTGTATCATGCCAGGTATACCGTCCACTGATCAGTTGGGGACTGTCCCAAGCCAGGTAAACGGCCCACTGATAAGTTTGGGACTGTCCCAAGCCAGGTATACCGCCCACTGATTAGTTGGTGACTGTTCCATGCCAGGTGTACCGCCCACTGATCAGTTGGTGACTTTCCCAAACCAGGTATACCGTCCACTGTTCAGTTGGGGACTGTCCCAAGCTAGGTATACCGCCCACTGATCAGCTGGGGACTGTCCCACGCCAGGTATACCGTCCGCTGATCAGTTGGGGATTGTTCCATGGTAGGTGTACCGTCCACTGATTAGTTGGGGACTGACCCATGTCAGGTATACCGCCCACTGATCAGTTGGGGATTGTCCCAAGCCAGGCATACCGTCCACTGATCAGCTGGGAACTGTGCCAAGCCAGGTATACCGTCCACCGATCAGTTGAGGACTGTCCCAAGCTAGTTATACCTCCCACTGATCAGTTGCTGACTGTCCCAAGTCAGGTATACCGCCCATTGATCAGTTGTTGACTGTCCCATGCCAGGTATACCGCTCACTGATCTGTTGGGGACTGTCCCAAGCGAGGTATACCGCCCGCTGATCACTTGGGGATTGTCCCAAGCGAGGTATACTGCCCACTGATCTGTTGGGGAGTGTTCTAAGCCAGGTGTATCGTCCACTGATCAGTTGAGGACTGTTCTATGCTAGGAATACCGTACACTGATCAGCTGGGGACTGTCACAAGCTGGGTATATTGCCCACTGATCATTTGGGTACTGTCCCAAGCCAGGTATACTGCCCACTGATCAGTTGGGGAGTGTCCTAAGCCAGGTGTATCGTCCACTGATCAGTTGTGGACTGTTCCAAGCCAGGTATTCTGCCCACTGATCAGTTGGGGACTGTCCCAAGCCAGGTATACTGTCCACTGATCAGTTGGGGACTGTCCCAAGCCAGGTATACCGCTCACTGGTCAGTTGCGTACTGATTACGTAACTAAGAATAATCGTAATCCGATTGTTCATAAAAAAGGGTAGTAGGGGCGAATCCAGAAAGCGAGTGTGGGGGGGACACAACAACCTCCACTGGCGGCTGAACATTTCTATAGAAATTTTTTTGATGCCGCGCCGCCACAACTTCATCTTCTCAGCTATTTCGGCTGGGTCGACTGTGACATCGGAAGACGGGGTTGGGGAGTAGGGGTATTTTCAGCTCTTCTTCAGCTTCTCCGCTGGCTCGCCACCTTACTGTAACCTGGACGTGGTCCCATTCAAAAAGGTGGAATTCGAAAACAAAACAGTGTTACGATTCCTTCATGGAGTAAATTATCCCATTGAAGATTGGCACCAGAAAGCTAAGTATCTAGTGGTAGTTGCGTAACACACACACACACGCACGCACGCACGCACGCACGCACGCACGCACGCACACCCACGCACGCACGCACGCACGCACACACGCACACACGCACACACGCACACACGCACACACACACACACACACACACACACACACACACACACACACACACACACACACACACAGGCACTCGCACACCCACCCATCCACCCCGCCACACACACTTACATGTATATATTTATAATCATAATTAATCACTGGTTTCATGGTTTATGCCACTATACCTAATACATGGACAAAATCTATCTTCATCCGCTTCCGGGCTCCTCCGCCCACACGGGTCTGTTTCTCAGCACAAATCACGCCAGCAACAGCGATCGAAAACACACCCCTTTGCTTGTGAAAATGTGAAATTCATCTCTGATAGCTGTTTCTTCATCAGTTAGAGCCACGTCGTTTTTTTGTCGTCCTTTAGGCGTATGAGTGTCATATTCTGCTTCCCTCAGAGCTATCTTGACTGGAGCTTCCTCTAGTAGTCTGATCATGTGGCGTTGGTGTGCTAATGTTTGACTCCGGGGTATTTCTTTGGTGATATTTGAGAGGTTCTGATTTGTGATTTTCTTTGGCCACCTGATGCTAAGTACTCTTCTCAACAGTCTTCTGTGAAACTAGTCCACCACTCCTTCAAGTGACTTGTTTAAAGACCAAAGTTCCGAATTGTAGAGAAACACAGTTCCTACAAATATGTTGAATACTCTGATTTTCAGCTTATTTGATGTTCTGTAATTTTTCCAGAATTTGTAAAAAAAATTGTTCATGGCATATATGTTCAGGGATTTTCTTCTTTTGATGTCTGTTTCAGAGTCGATCATGGAAACCAAGCATTTGCACTTTTTCCAGTCTTTGCAATAGTTGATATATCAGTACGTTGCGCTTTGCGTACGGCACAATTCTAAATGTTGCGCATGAAGTCCGTCAAACTTCACCTTTGCCATCAGTGTTGATAACGGTTATATACGTGAATTACGACATCTCATAAATCAAACATCCCCACATACTGTTGTCACTTCAGAAACTTTGCCTTTTGTTTTTGACATAAAACAACACTGTTGTCGCCCAAATGTCTACGAAATACACGACAGCATGCATGAACGCATCACTTTCTCGGCATCCATTTTTGATAGCTTGACGGAGCTTTAGCTAGGCAACAGGTCACGTGATGGACTGGTCAATTGTCCAACTAAATGCCGTTTTATACATACTAGGCGTGGTTGGATCAGGGACTCGCTGAGGTATCTGACACTGACTAGAAAAAGTGTAATGGTTAACGAATTGCTCCTTGTGATCTGGTTTAATAATGGCCAGGCCCAGAGATAACCTATCATTTTGTAACTAAGAATCGCCCTTACCAAAATGTTTTTGTAATATCTTGCAAACGCGACGCATAGTGCTGCCATGTACCGGCTCTCAATATATACAGTGTATATAAATATCGCATGGTCGTGAACATTGGCTGTGCACGAAAATTGAAATAGCTATTCAATTGCAGCGAACTACAGTATGTTCCGGATGTCATGCATACTTCCAAACGTCTATTTCGCACACAGACACCATATCTGTGTCACAACGCAATTGTCACAGTCGCTGAGAACGGGCTGCTAAGGCTTCCACAATTAACACGGCTATTTTGGGGCGTGACTTACTCCAATTTTACATCTCCACGTGGGTATAGTTGGGACATACACTCTTCCAGCCGAAACAGTGATTGGTGGCATAATTTACGGTTTGTTTAGTTGAAAGTATTTGAAACTAAATGAAAAAACAAACGTTCTGTTATGCATGACGTTTAATGGGGATTTGTCGCGTTTTGCTATAAATTTGATATTATACTAAACCAACACGTGATCAAATAAACTTTTCGTCCATGTTTGGGTAAAACCCCTGAAATAGCATTGATCGTGTTTGCTGTGAAACCCATCATTCGACAACTCAACGATGACGTAACTGTTGCCAAGTAACGTTTGTTATTTCTGCGTACTATGCAGGCATTCATGGGCGTCGCGTGTAGTAAGGGCATGCGTACATAATCAGATACGTGCATACACACACACCCGCATACCCGCATGTACATGTATATGTGCACACATGCAAACATACGTAGACGAATACATGTATACATTCTTACGTGCATTCAATGCATACATGCATACGTGCATACACGCATACATACACGCACACACGCATGTATACGCTTATACGTGCACCAGCCTACATCCATACATGCATTCAAAGTATGCGTGCACATGCGTAGATGCATATAGGCACACACATACGTGCACACTCGCCTACGCGCACATGCACACGCATGGGTCAGCATGGGCATCGTCACGTGGTACAACAAAAAGGCAATGGTTTGATATATCACGTGCTATGCTTATCCCTCAAAGAATCAAAGGTGAATACATGCACATTGCAGCAATGGCAAGCACTGGTATCAGTAAGAGTTTATACGGTGTTTGGTCTAAGCGCGCAACAAATAAGATGTAGGCGATAGCAGTCACGTAATCATTGTTCCTCGAAGACTGTCAGATTGGAAAAATGCTATTAGTGGTAAAATCGAAGGACACGAAGTCAGAGACCAGCATTGACAGCTGACGACACGAGAGACTGAATGTTGATGGTCACTCTTCTGACGTCATCAGGAGTGGCACATAAACAAAACGCCGAAGAAAAAATGCAGGCTTTGGGCTTTATTTAATCTTTTGTATCGCTGTGGTGTGGTGTGGTGTGGTAGTAACACATGTCTGTGTTACGTGTCTAGTGTCGTAGTGTAGTGAGTTGTTTGTAGTGCATGCGCTTCACAGTCTCGCTTTCAGCTGCGACCGCCAGCTAGCCCCCTCGCGGGGGTGAAAAGGGACATGATTGCGTAAGCCTCCCCTGCTGGTACTTAGCCTCTCCACAGACAAGACTCTAGCATAACCTCCTTGTGGTACAACACGGTAACTGGGCACCTTGCGGCCCCAGGCTAGTATGCTAGTAGTCCAGAGGAAGTTTGAGGTAACCGTGCACTAAAGGTTAGAATCCGAAGGGTGACAACCCTTGGGCGTATTCATTAATGTGACCATTTCTATGTTTTTCGATGTGATGAATCCATCGGACATATTATATTGACAATTTAATGTCAAGGTCAGACGTAAATGTCAAGGTCGAACCAAAAATATGCCACAGAGTTCGAAAACACAAAACACACTCACACATACGCACGCACGCACTCACACGCACGCACGTACAAACACAGCAAAACTATATTAACATTATATTATAGCAAAACGAAAGTGGCAGGCTACCTCACAACTTGGCATCAATGAGAAAAACGAATATACGCATTGCCGACGAACACGAGCATCTAGATGATCTAGAGTTGTTGCAAGTACACTTGATGAGTGTCAACATGTCTTCTGGAGGGGGGCCGCATCGCTTTTTAGCATCACTGGTCGCAAAGTTGCGTTTACTGCATCTGCTGTCCATCCATATTGGAGAGGATTTACGTCAGATGGAATAGCCTGGGTAGCATGTTTCCAGATGCAGGTTTGTAAGTGAGCTCTCATCACATTTAGTTGAAAGGCCTCATTGGTGGGAGGCAGATACATCAGTTTTGGAGCCGAGACAATATTTGCCCTTGCAGTTTTCAATTTCCACATCTTGTAGCGCACATCGGTCATAGTTGTGGCTTCAGCAAATCCATAGCAAGCAGCTATGAATGCTGTAGATTGTTGGACTACATCTGAAATGTTATTTGTATGCTCGCCCAGTTCCGAAAATTGATAGCCTGATCGAAGGACTTTCACTGTTTTAGCCTTTTCAATGCCACAACTAGTACAGAGCCACAGGGTCACAGCCTGACACGGCGTGAGCTGCTAGTAGTTGTCCAGCAATGTTTATGTGCATGTGCGCACTTGCTTGGATGTCATTGCATGTTCTGTCTGTGGATGTGGCTTCCATCGTAACAGGGCAGGTGAGGTTTCCTTGTTGGTAGAAGTGGATTAATAGTACGAACACGTCAGTATCATCCGAAATTACATTGGTACTACAGTTCATAGCATCAGCTTCCACAATGAACATCATCTGGTGGATGATGATCACATCAGCCTTTTCATGGGTGTTTCTCTTGTCTTCCCAGTCAATTATTATGCCGTTGTTGATTTCTACAGGGACCGGATCACTTCCTGTTACAACAAGTTTGTGGCTCATCGTCTTTAACTGTTTTCCCTGTTCCCGCAGAGTCTCAACGATCAGATCGATCAGTTGTACTTTGTTATATGTCACAGTTAACACAACTTTCTGTGATGGGAGTAGCATCGAGCGTGAGAGTTGGTGGTGTCTGCTTGCTTCTTTTACTCGTGCTGTACGGGTGACACCTTTGATACTGTAGTCGACGTATCTGTCAAACATCAAATACATATCAGATTCCTTCATCTTTCTTGCAACATATTATCACACTGGTAGCTTTGGGTGCAGTTCTTGGCGCACGTCAACGTTTAACTTGTTCTTTAGTGTTGACTTGTTCGTTGCTAATCTCATTTCACCAGCGTTGGTGAACATTGGAGTAGGCATCGGGGCCAACTCATACTTCAGAGCTTTCTCAATGTCTATGTCTCAGCAAGAAGCCTGCAGACCAATGATGCATAAATCAAATTGGTGTCGTATATCTTTGTGGAGCCTACTTTGATGTGTTGTTTCATGACAGCCACGGTATGCACTTGTTTTGGAAGAGTATAGTGGAACCCGACCGAGAGGCCAACTGCTTTCATACTGGTTCATCATCTGCTGATCTATTGACACAGCTTCATGTACATTCACCGCAGGTTCAGCAGCTATTCTGCCACTCACAATGTGGATGATGTTGTCATTTGGGTGAGTGGAAGGATCAAGTGGATGAAACGACTTTTGCAATTTCTGTTTGATTTTCGATCTGTCTTTATCATCTGATGTCAGCCGAGCTTTCGTTTCCTCATTGTGAAGATGTTGGTGACATTTCTTACCGTAGGTAATGTCAGAAATGTCTTTGTACAGGACACTGTAAGTGTGAAGACTGGGGGCCCACGTCTTCATGGTGTTTGGTTTCAGCATAACACCAATTATACTAGTGGGTCCCTTTCCATACCACATGAAAGTTGTTTTGATCATCATGTCCGTCCACATGCCATTACATATGCTTGGAGTGTGCCGGGTAACATGATCTCAATTCATGAACACTACGAAGATGTATGTCAGCATCGCCGCAATTGAGCGCAAATAATAAAAGCCATAGTAAACATAATTTGGGTGACGAGCAACAAAAAAGTAGGGCATCATATACTCCACAGCAAGCAGATGAAGTGTCCAGTCTGCTTCTTTCTCAGCTCGACAAAACAGCATCATTAGTAGAACAGGTTTGATCAACATATCTACCCAGAATTTCGTGGTTCTGCTTTGGTTAGCTCTGTTTTTTAGTTCATACATTAAGCTATTTGGCTCGTCAACTTGCTCCACCATGCTATGAAGAAGTCCCTCCATCACCATCCTCAGTGCTCGGAAGTTCTGTGGAAACCGCTTGCCTGTCAGCATGTGAGCAACCACTCCAAACGCACTTTCCATGACACCAGACAGCCCAGTGTCTGCCATCAGGGCTCCGATACATCCAATAAAGTTCATTATGAAGTGCATGCCCCCAAGCGTAGAATGAAATTGTTAAATAGTAATGTAATGTTCACTGCATGTTTGTAAAGTTGCTGGTCACAGGTGAACACCACGATGTGTTGTTCGACCGACTTCACTAGCCTTTCTGCCTCCAGCATAGCTGTTAGCATGGTGTCTGGATCAGATGGCTTCATGTCGATCAAAGGTGTGTACACACATGTGGCGGCTGGCCACACCAGGTGACCCTCGTTTCTATTTAACACACTGTTGAATCCATTCCACTCTGGACATGTCTTATCACACTGAAGACATCCTTGGCTTTGTCACGAAACACAAGTATACTTGCAATGCCTGTTGCTTTAAAAATGAGAAGATCATCTGCAAAATACATAGACACTGCACTCAGTAGTGCTCTTCTGGACAGGACGGTGCCTCAAAATCTTTGATAAAGTTTGTATATATTTCTGATGCATTTCTTATGGGCGATCGATCCGCACCTATGTCAGAAATGACTTTATCATATGCTGGGTCTTTCGAAACTTTTCCAAGAACTTCAGTACGACTTGAAGCAAGCTGTACCAATTAGGGTGCCATAAATTTGGTGTTGCAGTCATAGAGGTATCTAGCATCAGCTGCATGCAGACCACTGAGAGCTCCTCCTACTCTCACTGATACTTCACTAGCCCACTGATCTCCACGCGCTTGACAAGTCTCCAGTACAGCTGTCTTGAATGGCTTCTGATGGACTCGGTCAGCAATGGTACGAACTCTGGCATATTATGCTTCGTTTCATAATATCTCATGAAACGGATGTATATATTTTTATATATTTACGTATGACCTTATATAGCGTGTCAAGTGGATTTATCACGTCGAAAAAACATAGAAATGGACACATTAATGAATATAACATCTGTCATAGTTACTAATCTATGCATATATTCGTGTTTCTGGAACAGTTACACAATGTTAATTTACTAACACTTTATCAAATACCTTAGTGATATGCTGTAGTAATTTGTTTTATTACTGTGTTCCAATGACTTACCAGGTTGGAGAAATAGTTCCGCACAGTAACATGTGGCCTCCGAAAGATGTCAAATTGGTCAAAAGGAGCCCACTTGCTGACATACATCTGGTCTGTTCCACTGCCGGATTTAAGTGATTTTTAGCTACTTTCTCTCTTGAGTATATTGTACGAAGAGAGCGTAACTTCGTTTTTATATAATTCTCTGAAATGGAAATATATTTGTTTATAATTGACTTGATTAAATACGGTTGAAGCGTTCACATATCTGTGTCCTGTCCATGCAGTCTATTGCGGATATTAAATTCAGTTAATTCAACCAACAACATTTGTACATAAACAAAAACATACAGTGTCTATATCCTACACTGATCAGTATTCCCTCCCTCCCCCACTCCCTCCCTCCATCCCTACCTGCCACCCTCCCTCCCTCCCTTCATCCCTCCCTCCCTCCCACCTTCCCTCCCTGATTTACATAACATAATGCAAATAGGATGGACGCTGGCGTCTTTTACAAGATTTAGATTCCGTTGGTCTATTTTTATATGTAATTCATACAAAACAATTTCTAACAGTTTGTTTTGCAGAAATGTTAACGGAATAAGTGTTAGAGATTTAGTATACATATATCTTACGGAAAGATTTGACAAGGTTTTTGTTAAAATGCAAAAAATCGAAAACGATTGGATGCACGATTTATGCCTCTAAATTATAATGATATGGACAATAATACTGTATACCGGCGAAATCCAAATTTCGTCGAAGACGCCTGCGTCAAATGTGTGTTTCTATCTACGCTGTGTAAATTGTTCGCGTGTCACATGCATCAGTGCGAGACCATGCAGTGTATTATAATAGGTCAAGAGAGTTAGATTACAGTGCCACGAATTTTGACCTGCCTCGAATATTCCGGACGTGAGTATATTCCTACAATACCATTTCCACCACCTAAAAGATGCTATACAAAATAGCCTATCCCTATGTGAGTATGTCTATGAATACACTCACCACTGAAGCTTCGACCGGTGGAAGCAATCATCCCTAATGTTATTGACGTCATGGCGGACGCCCGATGTTCTCGGCGGTGATAATATCCTGATGTCGTGTCCCAGAGGCATTCATGCCCCTAGAATAACTCAATTAACTGTTTCGTTGCATCCTCATTAAGGATTACGTTATTTATTTTCGGCGCCATTGTTGCCAAAGACGATCTCGGCGGCGGGTTCTGATTGGTCATTTCATGCGACCAAGTTGCACCTAAGTTGCACATTATAGAACATGTTCTAAATATGCAACTTGCATTCAATAGAATTGCGTGCAATGTATTGCATGCAATGATACCAACATACGGGGAGACTAGGTTGCGCGCAACCATTGCATGCGACTTAATTGCATCGTGTGACGGCACCTTTACTGCATAACTGTGTTTTATAATTACATATAAAGGTAAACAGCTACCGTCGTTCGTTACACTAAGCATTGGCCTGGGTGGTTCGGTGTTTTTTTTTGGAAAGCTGAACGTCATTATTGTTTGACACTGACATTGATTTAATGAATGTTACGTAAAGGTATATGCTGTGTTGCCATATAAATATTATTTTCTCTATTGCATTTTAACATATATTTTAATAGATTGTCTGCTGTTATTCTAGTAATAACAAAGTTTCAGGTCCGTATCCAGGGGGTTCATGTGAACCCCGTGAACCCGCTTTCTCCAAAATGTGAAAGCCCCCCTGGAATTTAATTGTTAAGATGTGAACCCCTAATTGTTTATGTTAACATGATTCCCTGTTTCTCAAAAGCGTAACCCACCTCCTAAAACCTGCTGGGTGTTGTTCAAACATTATCCAGCATGCCAGAGCAGCCTGACTGTTACAAACGTTATAGGGATAACAAATACACAAGAAGACAATTTTATTCTAAAGGTACATGACTCCAAATTGTAGTCAATCAGAGGTGACTGATGCAGACAAACAGACAGAGTTATATTAAAGAATTTATGTGAGTGACTCAATTTGATATCGACATTTCACTGCATAATGACAGTAGTTCTCATAAGTATCGTGTTAAATGCTAGTGGGTGAAAGGGGTGACAATGATTTAACACTGATTACAGAACAAATACGTGACTGGGCCATATACAAATTATTCTTGGCTTATCGTCAGAACTCTGTTAAAATGTAAATGATGGGTGTTGTTTTAGTATGCAGATTGAGCTAACTACCGAGTATCAAAGGACTATTCTTAGCAATCACCAAGTTAAGACGTGTAACGAGTGTATTTCGTACAAGCGACATATCTGTAGAGAAATACATCTAGCTTGACACAAACTGCAATGGTTGGTTGTCAACGCAACATTTGCTCAACACTACACGATTCGTTGTCCTGTTTATACAGATTACCGTGTCTTGACATTTGTTTTAATTGAAGGTTGCTGCCAACTTCCTGCTCTACACCAACATTGAAATTAGCTATAATTCTACTACTAGCAGGAGATATAAGTCTGAATCCAGGGCCAGCTGTTAGGCGTAACATTCGGTTATCCACTACAAATGTTCGATCTGTTCGAGATAAGACAACGTCGCTTTGTGATTTGTGAAAATGCACTTTACACGAATTAGACGATATCATGTCTGCATGTTATATACCTAATTAATGCAATATGCATAAAACTTCTCAGTTTGAGATAATAATAACTAAATAGTTGCTTGATGTGTATATTACTTGATAGTGCTATTTATTTAGTTATGTTTGTTTGTAAAGTGCAATTTATGGGTCTAAATAAACGAATATTGTATTGCATTGATATACTCATTTCTAAGAAAATAGACATCATTGCTGTCACTGAGACCTGGCTTAGACCACGTGACACAGCTGCATGCATTGCTGACATTTCTCCTTCTGGTTATACTTTCCGTCATCGGCCACGTTCATTTGGACAGGGTGGTGGTGTTGGCTTTCTGGTGTCGCAACAGTTCAAAGTTAATCTGAGTACTCTAGTTTTGAGTCCATCTCTGTTGAAGTTTCTTATTCTTCTTTCTCCGCTTACGTTTTGTGCATTTATCGACACTCAGCTAATTTCCTTGAAGACTTTCAAGATCTGTTGGAAAATCTGGCTATCATTCATTCAGAATTTTACATTGTTGGTGATTTTAATCTTCATTTAGCTATACCTTCTGCAACAACAACTGTAGAGGTTGGTCGCTAGGTGCCGTAAGGTGGTACTTGTTTATTTTGTCACTGCGTGATTCAAAATCATTTTTGCAATTTAACGTTCAGGTTTGTCTGTGACACTAGTGTAGAATTAGTGTCAACGTATTGCACTGTTTGAATAAACAGACATTTTATAAATTGTCACCACCAACGCTGTTAAATCTTGCACTTAAATTATTTAGGCGATAATACAGGTCGATTTGATTTTCGCGCTAGCAGGCTTACGTACACAACATACTAAGGGTAAGGCAGGGGCAGTCCCCTTATAAACTATATACTAAGAGGCCTTTTCAACAAGACGTTCTTTTATACCCAGAATCGCCCTGGGGGAGAAGACCTCTGGCTTTTCTTTGCACGGGCACTAAACGTCTTGTTACTTTGCACAGGCCTGCTGAGCGCGAACAATCATACGACCTGTAATATTGCCATTGATTATCGCCAACCCACTCTTTAATAACCTAGAAATTTACATTATTTTTAGTACAATTATACAGTTTTATAATATTTTATTATTTTCAATTATTTTTATGAGACATTATCATTTTATTTTTAGGAAAGACAATGTAACCAGCATTTTTATTGTGTGTTTTATTTTTATCCTGTTCTGCTGCTTCAAGAGGTCACGATTTTACGCTGTGCAAGCCATTTAGTCCCCAACAGTCGGCTGTAATTTTAACAGTTTCTAAGTACATAAGAACACAACATTCCTTGTCACATCTTCACAGTTTGCCATGTCTTAATCTTTGCTTTAATAGAAAGTTACTGCCAATCCCCCGCTCTAAGCCAACGTTTAAATTGGCAATTATCTTACTACTAGCAGGAGATGTAAGTCTTAATCCTGGACCTGCTATTAGGCGCAATATTCGAGTAGCCACCACTAACGTTCGATCTATTCAAGACAAAACAGCCTCGCTTACCGATTTATTAACTTCCAAGACAATAGACATCCTTGCAGTCACTGAGACCTGGTTCAGACCACATGGCAAAAAGCTGCATGCATTGCTGACATTTCTCCTTCCAGTTTCACCTTCCATCATTGCCCACGTTCAGTTGGGCGAGGTGGTGGTGTTGGATTTCTCGTCTCAAAACAGTTCAAAGTTAATTTGCATTCAAACCCTGATTACTCCAGCTTTGAGGCCATCTGTACCGAAATTTCTGATTCATCTTTCTCTGCTTATTTTGTGTGCATTTATCGCCCTCCAGGACACCCGGCCCATTTCTTTGAAGAATTCCAGGATCTACTTGAAAATCGGGCAACTATTTATTCAGAATTTTATATACTCGGTGATTTGAATCTTCACCTGGACTCACCTTCATCAACAACAAGTACATTTAATGACATTCTGGCATCCTATGACATGAAACAACATGTTACCTTCTCAACACACATACATGGCCACTGGCTCGATCTCTTAATCACCCGTTCAGATTGTAACAATATTAAGACACCTACTGCTTCTGATGGTTTATCAGACCACCACACTGTCATTGCTGATCTCAAAGTTCCTAGAATTCCCGTAGAGTCCAAACACAATGTGTTTTACCGACCGATCCATAAGATTGACATTGCTGCATTAATGACAGACATCCTTAAATCCGACCTCATCATTAACCCCAAAGAACATATGTCAGATCTGTGTTAACAGTACTGTCAAGTACTCAAAGATTTACTTAATAAACATGCACCCCTGAGATCTAAATCTGTGTCCCAAAAGCCACATGCTCCATGGATGACTCCTGAAATTCTACAATCTAAAAAGCGCCGGCGCTATCTTGAACGTGTATGGCGCAAAACACGCTCGCCTTTGGACAGATCACGATATTCTAAACAGTGTCACTACTGCAACAGACAAATGGCCAAAGCTAAATCAAATTATTACACAAACATGGTCTCGAGTAACTCTGATAACCCACTTCAGCTATGGAACTGCATAAATGGTATTTTACACAGACGGCCGCCTCCATCTCTACTTAGTCATGTGTCAGTCAAATCCCTGTGTGACCCGTTTTCTAGTCATTTCAAAGATAAAATAAGTTTTATACGTTCTGCTTTTCCATGTCAGACTTTAAGTTCTGTAAATGTGGACTCCCCGCAAGTAAATTCTCCACTTGTATTGTTTGAGCCAGCCACAGTTGATGAAGTGAGGAAAATAATAATGTCCTCCCCAAATAAGTCATGTGATCTCGATCCATTACCAACCATACTACTAAAAGCATGTCTTGATTCTTTACTTGGTACAATAACAAATATCATAAATTTATCACTGAGTTCGGGTTATAGGCCTATTTCTAATCTTAGCTTTATTTCTAAGATACTTGAGAAAGTCGTAGCAAGCCGTCTAAGGTGTCATATCAGCTCAACTGGTTTATCCAGTGTGCTTCAATCAGCATACAAACAATTTCATTCTACAGAGACTGCTCTCCTAAAAGTACACAATGATGTTTTATTAAACATTGATAAAGGCAAAGTAACTGCACTTACCTTGCTTGATCTGTCTGCCGCCTTTGATACCATTGATCACAACACTCTTGTCAAACGTTTATCAATGTGGTATGGCATATCTGGCACAGCTCTCACCTGGTTTTCTTCATATCTAACCAATATACATCAATGTATAAAGATAGATAATTACTTTTTAACCTCACTCCCCACTTCATGTGGCATTCCCCAGGGTTCCGTTCTTGGGCCTTTTCACTCTCTACACTACGCCACTCAGCTATGTAATCCAAAGTCATAACTTGGATCATCACCTTTATGCAGATGACACACATATCTACATTTCCTTGGCCACGCCCGATACAAGTCACTCTCTAAACCGACTCAACGATTGTCTCCAAGATGTTTCTTCATGGATAACCGATAGCAAATTAAAGTTAAATGTAGACAAAACTGAATTCCTCATCATTGGTACTCCAATGCAGCGAGGTAAACTTAATGACTTTTTTCCAACATGCATCCTGAGTCAAAATATCACACCAGCAGCATCAGTACGGAATCTAGGAGTGACCTTTGATTGCGACTTCAATTTCAGACAACACATATCCCAAACGTGCCGTTGCTGTTTTTATCATATCCGTGATCTTCGCCGCATTCGCCGACATATGTCGCTTTCTGTCGCTAAGACTATCGCAACAGCTCTTGTTAGCAGCAGATTAGATTATTGCAATTCCCTCCTTTATAATGTTGCTATCAAGGATATTGCAAAACTACAACGCGTCCAAAATTGTTTAGCAAGGGTAGTCACACAATCTCCTCGATTCTCCCGCTCAGTGCCACTTCTAAAATCACTGCATTGGCTCCCCGTGCGATATCGCATTATGTTTAAGATCTGCACAATCACCTACCAAGCCCTTTCATCCAAACAACCTAGTTATTTACACTCAATGCTCACACCAGCTAGACAAGCCAGACAACTTCGGTCGTCTAGTTCGAAGTTGCTATCTGTTCTTAGAGTTAAGACAAAGGCTGGAACTCGCACTTTTTCAGTTGCCGCGCCAACTATATGGAATTCGCTTCCCGTTAGTGTTAAATCAGCAGAAAATATTGTTACTTTTCGTCGTCACCTCAAAACCTATCTTTTCAATATTGCCTATCCTCCCTAGCTTCCTAGCACATCCATCCATTTGTTGACGACTTCCGCCTATCACACGAATACGAGAATGCTGAATCCTTTGGTTTTGGTGCGCCACTGAGCTCGGATTGTCTGAGGAGATTGGCGCGTAAGAAGTTATGTATTATTATTATTATATTCTGGCATCCTTTGATACGAAACATGTTACCTTTTCGACACATATACATGACCAATGGCTTGACTTCTTGATAACCCGTTCAATTTGTAGCAATATCCAGACACCTAGTGTTTCGGTTGGGTTATCGGACCACCATTGTCATTACTAATGTTAACGTTTCTATAACTCCAATAGAGTGGAAACGCAATGTGTCTTGTAGAGCCACTTACAGAATTGACATTACAGCTTTATATATATGGCCGATATCCTTAAATCTGACCTTATCATAGACCCAAAAGAACATCTATCTGACTGATATAAACAGTACTGTCATCTACTTTAGGCATTACTTGAAAAAACGTGCATCTATGAAATCAAAATTTAAAAATCTAAAAGGCGCCTTCGTTATTTAGAGCGTGTATGGCGCAAATCACACTTACCTCTGGACAGATCGTATTATTGGAAAAAAATTGTACCTCTGTAGCAGACAAATGGCTAAAGTTAAGTCAGATTACTACACAAATATGGTCACAACTAAGTCCAATAGTCCACGTAAGTTATGGAACTGCATCAATAACATTGTACACAAACGGCCTGCTCCATCGCTACCTAATCATGTATCAATCAAGTCTATATGCGACTCGTTCTCTAGTCATTTTTAAGGACAGAATCAGTCTTATTCGCTCGGCTTTCCCAGATCATACTTTAAGTACTATAAATATGGACTCTGTACACGTAAATTCTCTCGGCATACTTGTATCGTTTGAAACCGCTATAGTTGGTGTGAGGAAAATAATTATGTCCTCCCCAAATAAGTCTTGTGCTCTCGATCCATTTCCGACTATACTGCTAAAAGCCTATCTCGATACATTACTCTCACCTATACCAAATATCATCAACGCACCACTGTGCTCTGGCATCTTTCCCGATGACTTGAAATGCGTCCATGTCAGTCCAGTTCGTAAAAAGTAATTCCTGCCTAAACAAGACCAAAACAGTTATATACGTATTTCCAACCTTAGCTTTATTTTTAAAATACTAGAAAACGTTGTGGTTAGCCGTCTAAGGTTTCACATTTGCACAAATGTCATATCTAATATGTTACGATCAGCATATAAACAATTTCGTTCAACAGAAACGGCTCTTTTAAAAGTACATAATGATATTAACTTAAACACTGATAATGGTAACTGCCTTAAAGGAAATAAAAATAAGGCATTAGCTAAAATCCTTTTTCCATGTGTACATAAAGTTTAACCTTGTATGTAACATTTGATAACATTAAAACAATACAGAAAAATACATTTGTAGCATAAATTCAATTTTAAACCCGTCTGTGTAGCGATTCCCGCAGAAAATAAAAATTTTATGAGCTAGGCGATCACATGGTATCGGGACGTCACTTATGACACACACTCGCAGCAGGCCGACCCTTTCTATGCTTTCAGAGCATATTTACAAGTATAGCTTTTGGGTCGAAACGAGCGTCAGAATGAGTTATTGTGCAATTTTCCGATGACATACAAACACTAGTCATCATAGAGGAACAAGCAGTTATCTTACGGTTCCACATGAATCCAATTTTATTCAAAACAATGAATGCGAATGGGCCTACAAGTCGACTAGGTTTCGCCGAGCTTGGGCTCGTTTTCAGAATAATTATATCGAATGCAACCAACGAGAGATAATGTACACCAATAAACATACATAGCAAACATCTATCATATCAAGCTACAGAAAGTAACGTGTATAAGCTCATAATATCACTAAAATATTGATGTATGAAGGAGGAGTTGTACAATTTATCATAACAACTTAAATCAGTCAACGAATCTCTATCGGTCTTGTTAGCTTAGTTGGTAAAGGCGTTGGTTCCTTGGTATCTATTTTGCAATCGGGCGACGCCGGTTCAATCCCCACACCAAACCATTGATTTAAAAAAAACTTTTTGGTTTATATTTTCACGAAGTAATATAAACCAAATCATTGTTATACTATGATGCACTGTTTGTAAGTATTTTGTTTTATTTTTAAAGTAATTATTTATTCGCCACAAAAAGGAAAATATGGGAATTATATAATGGGGGTGGTTCTAAATTTTATTTATCCAAACAAATATATTGGATATATAATTTATTAATTGTATATATATATATATATTGTACGGTAATATATTGTAATTATATATGTGAAAACAAATGGTGATCTGTCTGGATAAATAAAATTTAGAAACATCGCGTTATATATAATTACCATATTTTCATTTTTGTGGCGAATAAATAATTACTACCAAAATATTTACGAACAGTGCATGAAAGTATAAAATGCTTTGGTTTATATCACTTCGTGAAAACCTAAACCAAAAAAAGTGTAAACAAAAATCAATGGTTTGGTGTGGGGATTGAACCGGCGTCACCCGATTGCAAAATAAATGCCAAGGAACCAACGCCTTTACTAACTGAGCTAGCAGGACCGACAGAAATTCACTGACTGATTTAAGTTGTTATGATAAATTGTACAACTCCTCCTTCATACATCGATATTCTAGTGATATTATGAGATTATACAGGTTACTTTCTGTAGCTGGATACGATATATGTTTGTTATGTATGTATATTGGTGTACATTATCTCCCGTTGGTTGCATTCGATATAATTATTCTGAAAACGAGCCCAAGCTCGGCGATACCTAGTCGACTTGGAGGCCCATTCGCATTCATTGTTTCAAACAAAATTGAATTCATGTGGAACCGTAAGATAACTGCTTGTTCCTCTATGCTACGTATTACGTCGGAATATTGCACAATAACTCATTCTGACGCTCGTTTCGACCCAAAAGCTATACTTGTAGACATGCTGTGAATGCATGGAAAGGGTCGGCCTGGTGCAAGTGTGGGTCATAAGTGACGTCACATCTCGGCATTCCGAAAAGCGCGCCAAAAATATGCATATTCGAAAATGTCAGGATGCACAGCATTAAATGTGGAATTTCTAATTCATTGATTTGTTTAAATTGTTTTTGGCTTTGGTGGACGTGGAAATAAATAGCAGGATGTAATATAACATGAATTCAAGCCATATATGTTTTTATTGTCTTCCTTACTTGGTCTATCTGCCGCCTTTGATACCATCGATGATAACATTCTAATTAAACGTTTATTAAATTAAACGTGGCACGGCATATCTGGCACAGCTCTGAGTTGGTTGCTTCTTACCTAACTGATAGATACCAAACCATAATGATTGGGAACTGCTTTTCGGCTGCACTGCCCACTTTATGTGGTGTTCCCCAGGGTTCTGTTCTTGGGCCTTTGCTTTTCACTCTTTATACAACACCACTAAGCTAAGTTATTAACAATCATAATCTAAACCATAATCTTTATGCAGATGATAGTACGCGCTTTACGTTACCTTTACACCTGTTCATTCAAACACCATCTTGACTTCTCTTGGAAGCGTTCATCTACGCTGCAATTAATGCGCGAAGACTATTCGTACACAAATATCCACCATTGTCTATAGCCAGGTGCTCATTCATACAGCTGAGTGAACTGAAGCAATATAGAGTAAATGGACATGCCATATGTTCGACATTGTCGCACAGGATTTGAACCCGCGTTCTCTCAGTCGAGAGTCCGGAGGTCTTACAGCTACTCTACTGCATTTCTTTATCTACGCCTAATACTAATTGCTCCTGAGATCAGAAATTGTCTTAATTACATTTTCGTTTGGATGAATGAGAGTAGATTAAAGTTAAATGCTGATAAACAAGTTTCTTATAATTGGTACACAGAGGCAGCGTAACAAAATCAAAAGTTTTTTTGTTACGCCTTCAACGTCAGCACGAAATCTTTGAGTAATCTTTGAAGATAATTTAAGTTTTTGACTGTATATTTCTCAAATTTGTTGCTGCTGCTATTAACGTATTCGTGATTTACGATGTATTCGACGTTATTTGCCTCTTTCTGTTGCAAAAAATATCGCAACTTCACTTGTTACTACTTTTGAATAGTCCATGTCATCTAGTAACAAAATCCACTGGGAGTGGACTTCACACCCGCTTGCCTTTTTCAGAATCCAAGATGGCCGACAAAATGGTCGCCGAAATGCTACAACTTCTAAACGTATTGACTTAGGAAGGTGATCTTTGGGTCTAGACATAGGTTTTTGGGGCAAGGAAAATCTATTTCTGATGTTTTTGTCAAGACTGGCCGAGTTCTTATTGCAGAACAATTCAATATGGCTGTCAAAATGCAAAAAATGCTTTAAATGCCATAATTTAGGAGCTAGTTGACATAGAACGACAATACTGGTGTCTGGATATAGGTTTTTGGGGTCACGGATTCCGATTCTGGTGTATTCGTGACGATTTGCGGAATCCTTATGTGGCCAAATGATCATGTCTTCCAAATTGGATGTCTGAAGGCTAAATATCTGAAGCCAACACTTTTGAACAAAGGGTCAGTATGTGCGTTATATTTACTGTTTGTAATCATTCGTATTGCTCTCTTTTGAAGTTTTGTTACTTTATTGAGTTGAGATCCTAGTATACATTAATTTATATTGTATAGTTTAATGATATATATTGAGGAATGAACCATCTCAACATATTTATAATTCCAATTGTGCGGGATATTTTGGAAGCTATTTTTTTTCTTCGATATGGCTGTTCCACTTAAGATGTTTGTTTATAGTTAAACCTAGGAAATTGAAATGATCTGCGCACTCGACTGGCGTGTCATCTATCTTTAAGGATAATCTTGGGATTTTCTTTTGTGGAGAATGGAATAACATGTATTTAGATTTGTTAATGGTTAATGATAGTTTGTTAACTATTAACCACGCATTTATTTTGTCTAACTCAATATTAATTTCTTGGAAATTGTCATGTATGTTAAAGGATCCCAATGTACTTGTTAATACTGAATCATCTGCATATAGTAGTAGTTTAAAAACTGTGCTAGCGTTTGTAATGTCATTCAAGTAAATCAGAAATAAGAGAGGGCCTAGAATGGATCCTTGAGGCACTCCAGTGGTAATGGGAAGCATATCAGATTTAATGCCTTCAAATTCGACATATTGTTTTGTTCCAGTTAGATACCTACGTAGAAGTGTTTTTCCATTTCCATTAATTCCATAGTATGATAATTGTTGTAATAAGATGTCATGATCTAGTGTTTCAAAGGCTTTTGATAAGTCTAGAAATATTGTTATGGGAATTTCTCCTTCATCCATTTCGCAGATGATTTTGTCCATATGTTCGAGTGCTGCTAACTCCGTAGACTGTCCCTGTCTAAAACCATATTGACTTTTATAGAATAGTTTGTGATTTTGAAAGAAGGAATATAGCTGGTTATAGATTAATCTTTCGAACACTTGCTGAAAATATTGAAATTGGTCGATAATTTGTGAATAATCTTTTGTTTTCCTTTTTTAATATGGTAACTACTTTGGCTGTTTTCAATGTTTCATTCCTGTTTCTAAAGACTGGTTTATTATGATTTCGAGTGGTTCAAGTAAAGGTGTCTTTAATTGTTTAAATGCTTTTGTTGATATGCCATCTTCGCCACAACTGGGTGTCTGGTGAAGGCGATCAATGACAGTTTCTATGTCTTGTCGGTTCACTTTTTGAAAGGAAAATTGTACATCATGTTTGAACTGCAGGTAGTCTTGAAATGTTTTGTTATCCGGGTTACGTATTTGTTTGACAAGTTCCGATCCAATGTTTGTAAAGAATTAATTAAATTTGTTTGCGATAATAAGCTTGTCTGAGACTTGTTGTACTTCCACAGTAACATATTCCGGGATTGATTTCTTTTTTCCCGTTTTATTTAGTATATCATTTATAGTTGACCATGTCTTTTTTTATTTGTGTCTAGTAAAACAAGAGTCGTAATAACTTAATTTAGCATATTTAATTATTCTTTTAAGTACAACATTAATATTATGTAGGTCCATTTTTAGTAGTGTATAGTCGTGTGAAATAGGTATAAGAGTGCGTAATTTCTTGTACAATTTATCTCTGTTTTATAGATTTAATAATGCCTTGTGTGGCCCAGTTTGATTTTTTGTGGCGATGTTTGTTGAATTTAACCACTTTACTTGGAATTTTTTTTTTTTTTAATTTTGTCAGTGGTATCACACATAATGTTTGTGTTTGTATTTGGGTTAGTTTTATGGGATGAGTCTAGTTTTCCAGCAATATTGTTACTTGTTAATTCGTATAGTAGGTTGTTTAAGGCATTTGGTGAGGTGATTCCTGGATACTTCTTTGAATATTTAGGCATGTAAAATAAGGCTGATGATCTGAAAACGTTTTTTTATATCAAACTGCCTGATGTAGTATTCATAGTAGTATTGGGAAGTTTGCATAAAAAGTTATCTATTAATGTACCCTTAGAGTTAGAGAATCTTGTGGGTAGAGTAATTTTTGGGTAGCAACTATGTGTAGATAGTACATCAAAAAATCACTAAAGATTTCAATCTCGTTTACATAATTAATATTGTAATCTCCAGCGATGAAAACATCAGAATTGCAACTCTCTAGATGCATTAATAGCGGCGTTATTTCATCAATGAATGTTCTGTAATTATCGAGGTTATTCCTTGGTAATCTATATACATTTCCAAGTATAATGTTTTTATGTAAAGACTTAGAATTGATTTCAATAAACTGACCTTCCCAAATAGTTGATTAATTATTAACAGTTGTGGCTGTGTAATTGTATTTATCGTTTAGGTATATAATTAAGCCACCTTTCTTGCTGCATCGTCTAGTTTGAGGAATACACGTATAAGACTTTAATGATCGTATAGCCAGCTTTCCTGAATGGAAATTGCGCTAAATTTAAAATCTAAGTTATTCAAATCGTCAATAAATATTTGGAGTTCGTCGAACTTGGCGTTAATACTCTCAATATTTGTACTTAAGATTGTGAAACTATTTTGCTTAGAGCATAACATGTTAGAAAGGTTATCTAAATCTACGTATGGCGAGTGTTGTATCAACGCTTTCATCTTCAAGCATATATTTATCGTTCAGTCGTAGAATGCTACGCAATGAATTTTGCTGAGTGCCACCATTGGTAATAAGAATACGTCCATACAGACACATAAGGGGATGACATCTTGAATAGAGACACAACAGGAGTTAAGGTATGTAATGACATCAAAAATACAGGTTGACATATAAAGTAATATGGTGTAAAGTAAATTCTTCTTAACAGCTTAAAGAGTTCATAACGACTAGAGCCCGCACAGTTCAGAGAAACTCAGAAAATTGTTTTGTAAAGCGACTACTTTAAAGCAGCCGTAGCTTGACAAAGTCACGTTCGTCGGAGATGGCGTGGACTGATGCAGTTTCGGGTGAACCGAGTGATTTCACAAATACCTTGCCGTTGCGTTTTCTCGTTGTAGGCGACGATCAGTTTTGGCAAGGGCTGCATTTCGTGTTGTCAAATGTTCATTTACGTAGATCTTCGTGCCTTTCAGATGCCGTGCGTTCCGCAAAACTGCCGTTTTGGTTCTTCTGCTTACGAAGCGGATGATGATGTCCTTTGTTTGCGTGCTTCCCCTGACATTGTCACTGGTCTTTAGTGTGTGGCAGACCGAAATGTCACTCTTTGTTATTGCGAATTGTAACTTCTCGTTGAAGAAGGCAAATAAATTGTCTTCTAAAGCAGCGTTTTCGTTATCTGTTTCGTGTGCTGTAGCGTTTTGGTCAACCACTCGGCAGTAGTTTAGATATGTAGTCTGTAGACCTGATATTATTACATTCTCCATCCTCGAGTATTGTTCAAGGTCATTGATTCGTATTTCCATTTGTTTGATTTTTGCGTCTTTCTCGACGTTGTTTTTTTCGAGTTTTTTCACGAGTTGGAGAATTTCTGTTATTTTAGTTTTTGAGGCTATGAGTTCGTCAAGCTTGTTGCTAATGTAAGTGACCGATTTTGTTAATTCAGCAAGCTCATCTTGTTGCATAACGTCCAATTGGGATTGCCTTGCTCTCGGCATTGTTCACAACCAAGTGGTTGGCAGCGATGCAACAATGCAATTGTTGAAACGGTCGCGCTTTGTCAGTCTGTGGCACCACGGGTAGTCAAACGTGGCCGAATTTGGTGTCAATTGTCAGTGGTTGGTGGGCGATAATACCGGAGACGGCGACCCTCTGTGTTTTTCAGGTACATTAAACGCTATTTACAGCATTTACAGCAACCTCTACCTCCGATTTGCATGCCCCATACTGCAGCTGTTGGTTCACACAATGCAAATGATATGTGAAACGAACTAGGAACATACACACAAGAGTCATTTGCAGGCTATGTGACGGTGTGCCGATCTGTGATGGTAGCCGTAACCAACACTATCCAAGTACAGTACAACTACTGGATGATCAACTGGACACAATTATACCAAAAAACTATCATTAACACTGCCTCATTAACACTATGGCACAATAACTCCTTATCCTCTTTAGACCCATTAATAACATACTGATTCTCATTTGACACATTTTCGTCATCTTCATCCTCAATAGACGCCTTCCTATTGAATGGGTTGTTGCATTCAAGTCCTCTCC
Source organism: Escarpia spicata (assembly GCA_963995525.1). Taxonomy (NCBI): domain Eukaryota; kingdom Metazoa; phylum Annelida; class Polychaeta; order Sabellida; family Siboglinidae; genus Escarpia; species Escarpia spicata. The sequence goes on along the minus strand of OZ023205.1, from coordinate 74,740,045 downwards.
CATAGGCACAAGAGATGATGCATTCGACTTCGACAACATTGTGAGGTATAAGGCTTTGTTCGCATGGTCTGCCTCCCGTCCCAACTCTACTAGGTTGAGGGGAGGGGGTCCGATTCTAAGACTCCATACTATTGTGCAACCTGGTAATGACATCTGAGTACATTCTGGACAAATCCCTGAGTTGTTGGTGGAAGAGAACATAGTTTGGGGGGCAGAGACAGTACTCGTTCCAGTTTTCAGCGCTCAATTGCGCTAACGGCACTCTGTCATGGAGTCACTCTTCAGCTTGCTACCATAACATGCAACCAATACAGTTGCCTACTTCCCGACCTGCTCCATATTACCGTCAACTTTACCGATAGTGTCGAGTGTCAATCCCTTCTTTGCTACTGATATGGCAGTTAATGTTCCAACTCCGTAAGTGGCCACCACAGTATCACATCCACTTATGGCATGTAGTGCAAGAACACGTGAGATGATATCGGAGTGCTTCTTCACAGTTGCTGGGTGCCAACATATGTTCGGCCATGGATAGGAGACTGTATGATCATGAGACACTGTAGGTTTGGGGCTGCGTAATGGTGGAGAACTAGCGCAAAAATACCCGTGTCGTCAGCAACGAACGAGACCCTTGCCTGTGGATCCTGGCCAATGAAAATGGCCTGCTGGGTCATGATGATGTCTGCCTCCTCGTGTTTAGAAGCTAGCTGCAAATGAGGTTGTTTTCGTCCTTTGAACACTTGAGTCGGAACTGCGTCTTCTCCGGTCACCACAAGGTAATGGTAATGGTGGCATTGTTGAGGAAGTCGTTATCGTTCAGGATTTGATAACATAGTAAGTGGTTCAACTGCACCTTCTTGTGTATACATTTCAGCAATGAATCACGGCTGCTCATGTGCTGCTCTTGGTTGAGTAGTCCAGGTACCTGCCAAACGGCAAGTACACGTCGCTTTCAAAGAGTTTGGAGGCCAACCATACTTTAAAGCCTTGAACTTACATCTGGACTGAGCCATTTGCAGGCCAATCAATTATCCAGAGAGCAGCGGAGACACCAATGACCACAGCAGTCGAAGAGCCCAAAGCTCTCAATGTGATTTCCACAGCAAGGTTTTTCTTGAGCGTTGATTTGCCGGTCGCCACTTTCATGCTCCCATCTGGATGGAACATGGATGGTGGGTAGGCTGCCAACTCGGTTGAGAGTACTTGCGGTCAGTCGAGATCTCATATGCTGACTAGAAGACCTATGACTCTGGCGTAGATGGCCTCCTGGTCCAACACTTTGTGCTCTCCAATCGAATGAAAAAAGCGTTATTGTGTGAGCTCTGTGCCAATGCAAACTTGTGGGTAACGGTACTGAAATTAGTCACGGACAAATTTGAAGTGGGTCATATCCTTTTTTAAATAAAAAAAATGGGACATCTAGCAACAATCAACTATAGCTGATACATTAAACTAACGGAAACGTATTACTTTAATATGGATGCCGTGTAAATTATGCGCGTACAGATTGTCAACTCAGACAACCTGTTTTGGTGTACCGGACAAACAAGATTACCCCTTATGAAAACATATATTTGAAGAAATGTCACATTGTTGCATGCGCCTATACTGTAAGATTCATGTTTACACCGCGCAATAAAAAGAAAGTTGGTGTTTTGTGAAATGTAACTTTTATTGACATTCTTATACCTCGGACAGGAATTGATGGTCTAAACGTATAATGACTCAAGTGCAGAGCTGGATGTATTACGTATATATTATTGTTCAGGTTGTGTTTATCATAGTAACAAAGATTCATGGAACGCAACAAGGTGATGAGATTGTGACAAGTGCACCATACTGAAGAGTCAGAGATCACACACTTTGACCTATCAATGGCTTAGCTATGGCATTATAGAGATTTTAAGACGCCAAATGACCTTGACCTTTGCCTTAGCATGTTACTTGTATCTTCAGGTGTACAGACGATGTAGGTATTTGGATTCGTCATCATCAACACCCCCATGGAAGAGGCTTTGATTTTTTTGGTTTGCTGCATCGATAATGCGCAAATTCTAAAACATTTTAAGGGTTTCCGGACCATAAATGACCTAGATTTCGATCTATTTTACATGATTTTATCTTCTATGCATCGCCAAAAATACCCCAATGAACTTAGCTTCCTGAAAAAAATTATGTTGACACCAACATAATAACTCAACCAATCTTGATGAAAACCTCATAAATAGATTCCTTACCCCCAAAACACCTATGTCTTGTCCCCAAGATCACTTTCCTAAGTCAATTCGTTCAGAAGTTGTCTTTTTAGCATTTTGGCGGTCATCTTGGATTCTGAAAAAGGCAAGCGGGTGTGAAGTCCACACTCAGTGGATTGTGTTAGGAGATGACATGTATTAATCAAAAATGCAAAGAAATGATTTTAGGTTGACACGACAAGGTTTTGGGGAAATATGGGCTTCTGCCACTGGACTATTAAGGATATCCCTATGTTACAACGTGTACAGCATTGCTTAGCTAGGGCTGTGACTCGGTCTCCGCGGTTTTCTTACTCAGTGCCTCTTCTGAAGTCCTTGCACTGGCTTCCTATATGCTATCGTATTATTTGTTATGATCTGTACTATTACCTATCAGGTATTTTCAGGAAGCAAGTAGCATATTCATATATCCACTGCTTACTCCTGTAAAAGCCTATCCAGCTTCGATCATCTAGTTCTGATTTATTTTAATTTTTGTTCCTAGAATCAATACTAATATTGGAAATAGGACATTTTATGTTGCTGCACAAACTCTCTGGAATTTGCTCCCTCTTAGTGTTAGATCAGTTGAAAGTATTATACAAGTTCGCCGTCATTTAAAAAACTTACCTTTATGACCTTGCGTATCCACCTTAGCTCGTTGACGACTTTACTATGGCTTATCGATTCTGATATTAACTAACTCTTTTGTATTGATACGTCTCTGAGTTTGGTTACCGAGGATTTAGGCGCAAAAGAAGTTACCTTATGATTATTACCATAACGTCATGTGTGGAGCTTAAAGTAAAACACCTGATTGAACACAATACATTTAAATTGCACGGACAACGCCGTTACGATAGATACCTTACGTCACGAAGTTGTTATCTTCCCAGTTCGCCGATCAGTGAATGGGGAAACATTAGTCTAGGCTGAGACGCTGAATAACCGACGTATTTCGGCTAACCATTCGTTAGCATTCTTAATGGTATTTATTTTCTCAGCCCATCATGCCACTGTATTTACAGTTACGTAAGTAGTTCGTTCTACGACTATTGTGACACGTTAACATCCACGGAAACACAGCAGCAAACAACGACTACGAAGACGACGAAGACGACAGCGTAAATCTTCGACACTTCTGTGTTATTAATCGTCAATTTAACAAGACTTAACAAGATTGCCATCCAGAGAATTAACTCTAGATGGCAGGTGGACAAGGAAGCTCTTCGGCTTATCAAGAGTCCAACCCTTTTACCTACATATATCCAGCCCTTCGGAGGTATGTATCGATTTTATTTTTAAACATATTCACACTACTAGCACCCACACAATCATCAGATAATCTGTTCCATTCATTCACAGTCCTTTGTGAAAATGAGAACTTTCTTACGTCTAATCTACACTGCTCCTTTACTAATGTAACTTCATGTCCTCTAGTCTTTCTATCTTTCTTAACTGAAAAAAAAATATTTCTATCAATATTTTCATAACCATTAAATATTTTAAACACTTCTATCTGATCTCCTCTCAATCTCCTGGTCTCTAGTGTTGTTAAACCAAATTCTTTTAGGCGATTTTCATAACTAAGATCCCTCAGTTTTTGTATAATTTTAGGCGCTCTCCTCTGTACTCTTTCTAGCATATCTATGTCCTTCTTGCGGTATGGCCTCCACGCTTGTATACAATATTCTAAATGAGGCCTAACTATTGTTTTGTACAGGGGTATTATTAGTTCTTTTTTCTTTATTTTCTATATTTCGCCCAATCAATCCAAGGATTTGATTTCCTTTTGAAATTCCACACTGCTCTGAAACCTTCATGTCAGCACTAATTGTCAGCCCTAAGTCTTTTTCTTTTACAGTAGTACTTATAACAGTCCCCCCATTGTATATTCTACATATTCGTTCCCATGTCCTGTGTGAAGGCATTTACATTTCCCCAAATTGAACAACATTTGCCACTTTTCAGAACTTTTGATCAACCTGTTAAGATCATCTTGTAAATGCTGTCTATCTCCATCATTTTTTATTCTTCTAAACACTATTGTATCATCTGCAAATTTCAACACCTTGTTAGCTATATCATCGTCCAAATCGTTTATATATATATATATATTAAGAATAATATAAGTCCCGGTACTGATCCCTGTGGAACCCCACTCAAAATTGATTTCTAGTTTGAAGCCTCCCCATCAACAACTACCCGTTGTCTTCTGTCAATCAGCCATTTTTCTATCCAGTTAATTATACCATTTCCTATGCCATGGGCCTTTAGTTTAAGCAGTAATCTTTGATGTGGCACTTTGTCGAAAGCTTTTAGAAAATCTGAGTAGATGATATATACTGGTGATCCATCAACTACCCACTAAGTGATATCTTCCAAAAAACATAACATATTTGTTAAGCATGACCTCGCTTTTAGAAACCCATGTTGAGATGGGTTTATCAAGTTATGTTTAACAATAAAATCCACCATGTGATCTTTAATTAGTCTTTCTAATAATTTACAAATCACCGATGTTAAACTAACTGGTCTATAATTATTTGACTTGTTTCTCGAACCTTTTTTAAATAACGGTTATAATGTTTGTTTCTTTCCATTCTAAAAGAACCACTCCCTCTTCTATTGACAAGTTGAAAACTGTTGCAAGCGGTATGCTAATTTGTTCTACAATTTCCATTAGTAGTTTGGGTGGAATACCATCCACTCCAGGTGATTTATTATCATCCATAGCCCTAAGATACTTAGCTACCATTTCTGAGGTTACAATTAACTGTCTTAAATTGTCTGATTCTGCCCCCTTGAACTTAGCCTATGGTACTGGCAGTGAACTAGTGTCTTCTCTGGTAAACACTGAACTAAAATACTCATTCAGATCTTCTGCCATTAAGAATCCTTCTGATATTATATTTCCAATTTCAGCTGTAGCTTGGTTTAGTGCTTCTTTATAAATGTTGTAGTCTTCGTCATTTCCAGTACGTCTATATGACTTCCACATCATTTGTTTATACTTAATTTTTCTAATGGCTTCTTTCGATAAGTGTTTCTTTTTGGACCGTTTCCCGTGTTTTTTTAAGGAAAAAATTTGATGATGCATTAAATTTCACTCTTTAAGATATGCCAGCATTCTGTTGCTGTCTTATTCTTCAGTGTATTATTCCAGTCTATCTTTGCTAAATATTTCCTGATGTCCTTATATTTTCCTTTGTGGAAATTTCTCCTGTACTGCTTTCTATTATTTCTTTTTGATTTTACTTTGATGGTAAAATGTATCTGGTTGTGATCATTACTTCCCAGAGGCTCACATAATTTAACATTGTCAACTAATTCATTCTGTGAGGACAAAACTAAGTCTAACACATTATCTCCCCTGGTTGGTTCTAGCACAGAAAGGAAACTATCTTGATCTAAAAACTTGTGGTCCTCACTACCCATACTCTGTAGAGATTTCCATATGCCCATGGTTAAAATCCCCCATAATAACACAGTCCCGTTTGGTCACTTCCCTTATAGCGTTTTGTATTTTTTCATTATCTTCTATGCTTATGTTTGGATTTCGATAAACTAATCCAACCGTTAACGTTGAGTGTCCTGTAATTATGTTACACCAAACAGCTTCTTCGCAATCTGCTTCTCTGTCTAATTTTATTTCATAAGCCTGGATAGATTCTTTAATATATAAAATAACTCCCCCTCCCCTTCTTCCTATTCTATATTTCCTAAACATTACATATCCTGTCAGTCCCAGTTCGGCATCTGATATATTGGTGGTCGACCATGATTCGGTTATACCTATTATGTGAGGATCACTATCTTCTACTATAATGTTTAGTTCATTTCTTTTGTTTACAATTCTCCTTGCATTTAAACAAACACATTTACACCCAGCTTCAGGACAGTTTTCCAGACTGTTCTTTGCTGAATTATGTTTGCTGTCTTTATCTATGCCTCCAGTTTCAGGCTTCTCTGCGAGTCCCCCCTGCGAAATAGATGCAACCTGTCCCACTGTCAACAGAACGCAGCAGATTCTCTGAGAATACTGCTGCCCCCTTCCCACTTAGATGGAGGCCATCTCTCGTGTACATATCTTCTCTCCCAACAAAGTACCCCCATAAATCTATGAATCCCACGCCCTCTTCTTCACACCTCTGCTCAACTAGTGCGTTGATCGCCATCCTCTTACAGTTTCTATATGTTGCCCCCTTCCTCCCATTACTGGCAAAATTCCTGAGAGAACAACCTGTTCCACTCTTGTCTTCTTTAGCTTCCTCACTAGATGTCTGTACTTCTGAACTATCCCAGTTGTTCCCTCCTTGTCTGCATTGTTTGTCCCTACGTGTACTAGTATAGACCCTCCCTTGCCATGCCCCAATACCTTCTCTATCCTTTCGGTCACATGCTCTATCCTAGCCCCCGGTAGACATACAACAACGTCCTTCCCTTCGCATATAGTGTCTGGTTGTTGTCTTTTCCTCTTGCCGTCTTCTCTCCTGTCACATTCTCTTCCATTCCCTTCTTTCCGTTTTCTCTTGTCCCCTTTCCTCCTGTCATCTTCTCTTGTTGGTAAGACTGTGAGCTATTTTTTATTTCGATGTTTTTATATTTGTTTCAATGTAGAAAAGTTTATCTTTCATATAGTTGCTGGATGTCAGGCATGAATTTATTGTTTATACATGAAACCATAGTTTTCATAGTGATTCATTCTCCGATCCACTTAATATAGCAATAATACATATACATCTTTATAATATGAGAACATTTCAAGAGGGTGTAATGACTTTGATAATGACTGATAATATTCATCGTTTGCTTTTAACTCTTTGTGTGAACACGTCATGGGGTTCCCTAAATCAATAACAGGGGGCGTTACGGCATTTCACGCAAGATATTGTAGAAACATGGCGGGGAGGAAAGGTTGTCGGGGACGGAGACGCGACGAATTGGGTTAGTGCTGTCGCTAGACTCGTTGGTAGATGAGGCTATCCAGAATAAATTATAGTAAGCAGAAGAAAATACCAACGTGTACCAGATGATAAAACAGTGTCGGGACGAAGTGGGAATTGTTCAAATCACTCAACAAATTATTGCAAAAATGTCATAACTCATCATAACATAACAAGTAAACAACACGTTTGTTACTTTGTATGACAACGTTTCAAAAGCCAGGACATGTCAAAGCAAAATCAGTCCGACACTTTTTTAAATTAACGTCGAGCTTTAACCTCTGGTTTTCGCCATCAAATATTATTAAATATATTATCTTTTATCTTGATTACGTAGGAGTCCGAGTCCTAGCACCTCACGTACGCCTGCTATTTTCATAGAACCGCCGGTGCCAGTGGATGCAAGTTGAAAGTCATCAAATCGCAACGCAAACGGATTCTCGCCGATCTAACAAGTCATAGACGTCATAGTCGTAGCAACCGTCGTCGCTTGTTGACTATCCTCATCGGCATAGTGTAGCCTAAATAAAATTTCTTTATATCTTGCCGTACACGTTCAATGTTTTAATCTGACTGGCAGTGACTGAGTGAGGCATTTCGAACAGGTCTTGGCGAAGGCATAGCGATTTTGAACGATGGTAATTTTTCGAGAAACGGAAACGTATGTTACAATAAAACTATTCTAACAATTTATTTTACACTTCATTAATGATTAAGCCGCTTCTAAAACGCCTTCTGTGTGAACACTTCTTATCAATATTGAACTGTCCTTTCTGTTTACTGACTCAATTCGATTGTATTGTAACATCTGAAGGAAACTCATTCATACTGTTACAGCGAACCGTTTGCAAATGTGGCTATTCTGGATTTGGATCATTCAGCTGTCAGTGAGAACACGTGGTAACGACGAAAGTAAGTAGGACAAACGGCCCATATAATAAGAATACACAGGGTCACGTTTGCACAAGGCCGGACTAAACCGGGATGCGTAATGGGAAATACGTTTGTATGACGACACCTCTGAAAAGTATTCGTGCGGATACGATTCCAACAGCTACATGGATCGAATCCGCGTGAAAAAAACACATCCGCCTATGTATGGTGCTATTTTTATTAATTTATACTGGTGCTATATTAATTAATTTTGCCACATACTATATTCACACGCCGTTTCTATATATATATATTTATATATACATATATATATATATACATATACATATATATATATATATATATATATATATATATATATATATATATGTATATATATATATATATATGTGTATATATATATATACATACATGGAGTCCCAGCTTCTTTATTGAACAATAGGCTCGTAGCCAACTTTTCATAAAGGGGGGGGGTTTCACAATTTCCCAATGCAGACTCGATCCAGGCAGCGCCTCATGCTTTCCATAATTTTCAATAATATCATTCAGTTAGTAATTGATTAAACCTTTATAAAATGTGTACCATGAATAGAAGATTAGAACAAAATGTCCTTTTGTGGAATTTGAATTAATTATAGGTGTCAAACATGTAGGCCACACTGACTGCAGGAAGCATTAACTGTATTTGGCAGCGATATGGAAAACAAAATGAACATGATAACGGAGAATAAAGGCCCATCACACTTTCTTGTCTCCGAGGTCGATGGGGAGGCAGGCGCAATCATGAAAACAAACTGATGTGTGTCAAGCCAGATTAAGTTGTCGCTTGTAAGAAATACACTCGTTACACGTGATGGTACTTACCGGAATCTCATTCTCATACTAGGACAGTTTCACCTCGCTAGAAACTGCATTGGTGCAGTTGGAAAAAATAACGAGGAACAGTGGTGCCGAAGGCATCCTTGTAGAATCTGGATTGTGCAAGTCAGGAATGGCTAACAAAATCTATGGTTCAGCAGGGGAATATTTGTTGATTGTTGAGAATAGCTTCTTTGATAGTCGGTAGTTACCTCAATCACCATACTAAAAACAGCCCTCATTTACTTTTTAACAAACAAAACTTTCTGACAAAAAGCCAAGAATTATTTTTATATGGCCAAATACACTGTTTCTGTCCTCGCAATTAGTCTTTAATCAGTGTTAAATCATCGTCACCATCTTCACCCACTAGCATTTAGCATTATATTTATGAGAACCAGTGTCATTATGCAGCCAAATGTCGACATCAAATTGAGTCACTCAAACAAATCCTCTAGTCTAACTCTGTCCGTTGTAATAGGGGGATTAACGGGCAGGTAATGCGCGCTGATTGGTTGGTTGAGGTATGTTAAACTCAATGGCGGTTTTTGTCTGGATCAGTCACCCCTTTATTTTTGGATTAAAACTTATAAATTTGTTATCCACAAGTTTACACTGCAGGATGAACTTTGATGCGCATCCCTCCAACGAATGCCCTTTTCACACATGGCCATACTGACAGACCTCACAGCCGGGCTTCCCGTTTATTCACTGACGACCATTTAATAGAGGGTTCTCACTTTAACATATGTATCAATCATGCTGCCCTGGCATGCTGGGTAATGTTTGAATAACACTGAGCCGCTTTTAGGAATGGGATCACGATTTTGAGAAACAGGGAATAAAAAAAAATAAAAAAAATTATAGTTTCACACCTTTAAGATGAAATTTGAGGGGTTCACATTTTGGAGAAAGGGGGTTCACAAACGTAAACCCCGTGAACCCCTTGCTACGGGCCTGCACAAATAATAATTTCATAACAAGCCCCACAAAAAAGCCGAATTCTTCGGATGGCTCTACTTCCATAGAAGATAGTTTCCCGTGTATTCCTAGCAGACGTTTAGTAAATTAAATTTGAACAGCTTTCGCAACGCTGCGCGTGTTATCAACGATTGTTGCATGTTACATAAAACGTCCCAAATAGGTGCAGGTTTACGTGGCTGTAAACAATCGCAGAAAACTCGCGTAACAATTGATTAACGTCCGTCCGGTACAAACTGGTAAAAATCCTACACCTATGGGGCATTTTGAAAACAATAGAAGCGTTACATTGTTTCTGATGGTTCATAATTGAACCTCTGAGAGCTTGGGACCCGAGATGTTAAGCGACTACCAGAAATACCTTAACATTAAAATACATCTTGCAGATCGTAACAATATTTGCCGATTCGGTAGCGATGAAGGCTGTCTGTACAAGTGCCAGTGTTCCAAAGGGTGCGACAGAGACACGGGAACATGCCTTGCGAATGGAAAGTGTCCGCTGGCGCGACCCAAGGAACACTCATATTACGGCGTAGCATGTTTGATCGGCAAGTGGTTCTGACTTTGATAGCTGCATAATTCTTAATATGTCTTAACGTAACATGATGTGCCGTAAATATTGTCACAACGGGGCTCTACTCTAAGTACATATATTTATGTATGTATGTGTGCGTGTGTGCGCGTGTGCGCGTGTGCGCGTGTGCGCGTGTGTGTATGTGTGTAGGTGTGTAGGCGTGTATGTGGATATGTATGTGTGTAATACTGAACGTAGGTGTGGACGTATTTAAATCCAACGCAGGAAACGTCGCCGTGGGAGTGGCTGCTACACAGACGGGACGGTCCGACGACGGTCCGGCTGATCTGGCGACTGACGGCGATACGGTGAAGACATGTGCCCAGCCAACAGCCCCATGGGGTGATGTAGACAATGCTGCTGGGTGGTCGGTACAGTTTGAGAAACGTTTACATGTCTACGACGTTATCGTCTACTACGGAGACACCAGTAAGGAAACAGTAGTGTTGTAATATTTTCATATTTTTGACATTCGCCTTTGGTTAAGGGTTCTTACCAGGTTCAGTGTTTGTAGTGTATGCTAGACAAACGTAAGTCGATTGTTCAAAACTTACGCGTATATACTTATGTTTTCGCTTCATGAGGAGCATACACGAATTTCTAGTGCACTTGACTTTGAGTTTGAGTGATCCTCTCAATCTCCTTCCGGGTGTAGCCGCTTCTCTTTACCTCTCTTCGCCATGTGTTGTGGCCTTCCTCTCCTTTTTAATCGGGGATTTCAAGTCAGAGGCTGCCTTGTGATATCCTTTGTTGACGTTCTCAGTGTGTGCCCAATCCAGCCCCACTTTCTACTAAGGGTCTGCGACCGATTATTGGCTAGACCTTCTCCACAGCTCCTCGTTTCTCATTTTGTGTGTATGATTCTTCGCACATATCGGTTGAGAAAAGTCTGGATTTTGTGTAATTTGTTTCTCATTTTCCATGTTTTGGCGCTGTGCAACAAAACTGCTTTCACATTGGAATTAACAATCCTGACTTATTATTTTTGTGGAATTCCATATGTGTTTAGTATCAGGCTTGAAGCGCAGTAGTGCAGCGGCTAGAGCTTCGGACCTGACTATAGACAGTGGTGGATATTTGTGTACGAATAGTCTTCGCGCAATAATTGCAGCATGGCTGAGTGCTTCCCATAGAAGTCAAAATGGTGTTCGATTGAACAGGTCTTCCAGGGAGTAAAGTGTAAAGCGCTTTGAGCAGTCCTGCCTGGTTACTGCGCTATATAAGAACTTACCTTTACGTGTTGTCCTTGCCTAGCCCAATCTTGCTGCCTCTGATCCACATTGTTTGTCTACCATGCCCCCGAGGTAGATACAGGAATCCATTTCCCCCAATCGACGGCTGTAAGTCGATTGTTCATAACGTTATGCGTATATTCTGCTATTAGAGTGTCTACAAGCATACCGGTCTCGATCCCTTCCCTATCCCTAACGTGATCGGTGTCGATTGTTGGAGATACGTAACCGTCAGGAGTGTCTGCATCACGGCGTTTAACGTGCCAACGTATCGTACATTTATGCCCTTTTTAGCTGGATACGTGGTCCTAATCTAAGCTCAAATGGACAGACCTTAATGCATCTAAATCAGTTTGGAAGTATGTACAAAAGCACATCACAGCGAAGATAGTACGCACGGTTTTTAACGCAGGCGCCATTTACGAGATTTGGATTTGCCTGTCTATATTCGTACGTACTTCACCCAAGACAACTTTTCTAATAGTAATTTTTGCACAAATTTAATGCAATATGTGTTAAAGATTTAGATATCTTACGGAAGAATTTTATCAGTTTTTTTGTGATAACAACAAAAACGATTGCACGCACGATTTGTGCCCCCACCGTTATGTATTAAATACTGAGACAGGTTTTAAAATAAGTGCTCTGATGCATTAAACACAACAGCAATTAAAACGAGACGGTTAATCAGTCACAAACAGTTGCATGTACAATGCTGTCATATTGTTTACTTTAATTCATCCATAACTTGAACGTAAAATGGATAGGGATTGCGCTTACCGAACACCTTTGCCGGTTACGTATTTACCTATCCGATCGACACATAACCGATCGCATAAACACAAAAAGCGATGACGTAGTACGCACAACGCGTTAGGGATAGGGAAGGGAATCGAGATCAGTATGCTTTCAGACACACTTTTGGGTAACATACACTAATTCGAAACACTATTTCTAATTTACGTATTAAAACTTCGAACTTCGTGAAACCGTCTTCCGCGTCTGTCTGTATGTATGTCAGCCGGATGATGGGCATTTTGCTGGTTACAATAACAGGTGTTAACGGTTACGTTGTAAACAGAACGTAAATGACCAGGCACGCGCTTCATACGCAGCATTAAACCCGCAAACTCGACGCCCCTTGTTGTCAACAGAACAAATACCTGTTCCTGCAGAGATAATCATCGTCTTTGCAAGATAACTTCTTCGGTACGATCCTCGTTCTAACGGTATCTAAATTATTGGGTATATGTTAACATGAACTGAATTCTGATGAACATATAAGAATGTTCGGTAATCTTATTATTGTTTGCATTTTGCAGTTGTCCCAAATGACACAGCGGATACGAAAGGTCAGTGGAATAATACGTCTGCAAGACAACTTTGACGACACATTACATTTGTGTGATTGCGTCCATTTGTGCTTGTGTGTACGATAGTATGTTCGTTTGTGGGTATGAGGGTGTGTTTATTTGTGCTTGTGTGTTCACAAGGGAGGGAGGGAGGGAGGGAGGGAGGGAGGGAGGGAGGGAGGGAGGGAGGGAGATAGTGCGTTTGTGTGTGAATGTATGTGTGTGTGTGGATGTGTCTGTGTGCATGTTCGTGCGTGCGTGTGTATGTGTGTGTGTGTGTGCGTGTGTGTGTGCGTGTGTGTGCGTGTGTGCGTGTGTGTGTGCGTGCGTGTGCCAGTGTGCATGTGTGTGTGAGTGTGTGTGTGTGTGTGTGTGTGTGTGTGTGTGTGTGTGTGTGTGTGTGTGTGTGTGTGTGTGTGTGTGTGTGTGTGTGTGTGTGTGTGTGTGTGTGTGTGTGTGTGTGTGTGTGTGTGTGTGTGTGTGTGTGTGTGTGTGTGTGTGTGTGTGTGTGTGTGAACATACCAAATTGAGTACAATAAATATGTGATATGTCGATCGTTTATGCACAATAACACAGCAATTTGTCTTTATTATTAACATAGTCCACAGTTTTGTAAGTTGTAGACACTTTAGTTGCTTTTACCAAGATGGATGTTTTCCCGGTGGTAGGTCGGACATGATTGCCATCCTGAGCAAGACCCCAGATGACAAGTGGCTACGACGCGTCTGGTTTATCGAGGGTTAAACTTCTTTGTATATATGTGTAACTTGCCCTTCAGAGATATTCGTGTTTTGTTAATATTGTTCTTAAACATACGCTTCTGGCATTTACGTAATCAGCACAGCATAAACTTTATATGTTATAATATAAGGACTACCCATATATCTTTCAACGAACCATTTTTGTTGGTGACATTTTAATGATTTGGGCAGATTTTTTTTTTACATGGCAGTGCGCCGTTTTGAAAGCGTTGCCTCGGGTGCAATGGGAATCTCAACACGAAAGCATTCAAATCATGGACTTTTAAAAACGAGATTATTCCAGTAGCAGCTCTGAGAATTAGGCCTATGACAAGCATTTCTCTTTTTCGAAAAACACCTCGTTGATTATGAAAATAGTTATTTACTAGCTGCTGTGCATGCTATGCATGCGTGTGTGTGTGCGTGCGTGCGTGCGTGCGTGCGTGCTCCTGTGTATGTGCTGTTTGTTGATTTATTAACCACATACTTTTTTATTTTGTATTATCGATCTTTCCGTAATTCGTATAATTCGTATACCTGATATGCGAATTGTCAGTATCTTGGTCACTTGGTCGATTACATGTGTTAGTCGATAGGTGGCGGCACCAGAATTTAGATAGATCCATCATATGGAAAATCATAAAAATAATAATTATAGAATGTCGATTGACTGCGCGGAAATGTTGGTTAATATTGAATTGCACTGTTGTTTTTTATTTGTTAAAACATTTGGGAAGTCACTGTGTTATAACAAATATAGTTTATACTGTATAACATGATTTTACGATACAAACGAACATAATAGGTCATTTTAAGTGAACAGCAGAATTATGCTTGTATTAATATTTAACATTTATTATCTTAAAAGTTCCATTTCATCTACTTTTAATCTCGTTGTCTCTCTGGTTTTTAAACCACATTCTTTTATACATTGTTGTTATCCTCCTCGGCATTATGTTATCATATCTATGTCCTTCTTGTGTTATGGCCTCATTTGGAATAAAACGTACGACGGCATGTCAATAGCATTCCCATTTTATTTTTGCATCCATATTCCAGTGCCCTGGTTTATAAATGAATAATGTCTCAATATTACAATAAAATAGTCGTGTGCAGATTACCGGGTGACGCGTGGCGAGGAAGGTGAGGGGAAGAGTTGTCGTTTAACGGCGAGTTTCCCAGTGAGAAAGATGATGACGTTTACTTGCAACGACACCGCCGAATCCATCCACGTATACCGTACTACCAGCATGACATTATGCGAGGTTGTTGTCATGGCAACGTATGTTTCGTGTGAGTCATCTAAGATTCCTTCAATAATTTTCTTAATTACCAATACTTTAAATAATTTCAGTCATTGTAACATTTTTGTACCAGAAAGTAGTTTTGTTTCTCTTGCGAAAATATGATATCTTGTGTTATTTATGTTATTTAGATATACGCCCGTACGCACACGTACGAACAACACGCACGCACACACACAAGTACGGACGGAAGGACGGACAAACGTATCGACGAGCGCGCGCAAATACGCACACTCACACACACGCACGCACGCACGCGCACTCACACACACACACACAAATAATTTAAGTTAGAAATTATTGTCAGATTGCATATATTTGGCGCAGTTGCAAGGGCTGCAAAGGCATGTCGGAATCACCATTGTGGCGAAGGACTCACGTGTTTATTCGACGAGGAACGGTTCAATTACCACTCGTGCGTTAACAAGCAATCCACGCTCATGGTGACAAATGCACCTTTGGCCACACTGATGCGTCCCTCCCAAAAAGTAACCAGAAACGGCCGCGATGTTGCAACTGGGAACAATTCCACTGGGTTTGAACACACGGTGACAACGACGACTGAGGCACCCGAAGAACAACTGAAACCCAGTAGCTGGGTTTCCCTGTTCGTTGTTGTTGCATTGATAGTAGTGTGCGTGACTCTCCTGATCATCGCTGGTCTCTCGAGAATACGTCTCATTTTTAGCAGGTGGGTCGTGCGTAGTGTAATCACCAGGTGGCGCCTTGATATTTGTGCGGAATGTAGTTTCAGTTGTCAGACGATATTAGGGATCACCACAATAGCACCATTCAGTCGCTTCAGTACGTTATGTTTGACAACAACACCATTCAGTCACGTTAATACGTAGTCGTTTACAACAACACCATTCAGTTGTTTCTGCATGTTATCGTTTACAACATAATTTAGTCATGTCAATATGTTGTTGTTTGCAATGACACCATTCAGTTACATTAGTACGTTGTTGTTTACAACAGCACCATTCAGTCACGTCATTGCATTGTCTCTTAGCACTGTCTGTCCGTCTTAATGCCGTTCGTCATCCTCCCCTCAGTCATCCTCTTGTGTTTGCCATGCATTCTCCTCTGTCTCACTCACTTTCTCTACGTGACTTGCTAATCGCAATTGGCTCCAAATACTTAAATTTTCACGTCGATCTTCATTACGTTCTCTTCAGGTCATTTCCCCACCTTCTGTCATCTCCTGTTATTTTACATATCCATCGAGCCCAGTTGTTTTATACTTGAGACTACCACATGTAACGTCTCCTCTCGTCACTGTGTCAGTACA
Organism: Escarpia spicata; assembly: GCA_963995525.1. Lineage (NCBI taxonomy): Eukaryota > Metazoa > Annelida > Polychaeta > Sabellida > Siboglinidae > Escarpia > Escarpia spicata. Next base: position 74,723,638 of record OZ023205.1, on the reverse strand, counting down.
ACTAACTCCAACCCATATGCACAAGATGCTGCCACGTCTGCTACTAACACGTGTCCCTTCAACTGATTCTTCACTTGATTTGCGTACAACACTATCAGCCATGCTGCCTGTCCTGCGTGCACCATCCTTTGTACCGCCTTGCCACCTCCTCCATCCTCACGCACTAACTGGACACCGTATACGTACTTTCAAAGAATGTATAAGAGAACTACAATGTTATTATAACATACACTGAATACAATTATAAAAACAACTGGGGATATGGTGGAAGATGTTCCTCTACCAACAAACAAGCATGCGTGTGCATGAAATAAAAAATAGCTCATTGTATTTAGAACATTCCAAATAATAACTGATGAAAAATTAAATTCTCTATCTTGTATAGATTTTCCAAAATAATGTTTGCCGGTATCAGACAATTTTCAAACATCTCGTTTTGAGAAAACGGCCAAAACAAAACGAGAACGTCATATATTAAGCAGTACGGGTATACATCATCTGATTTGAGGTATTTGTAATTAGAATTTTGAAAAATGCAAATTGTTGGGAATGCATAGCACGTTAGTCTATTGGAAAATGATGAAATCCCCAAATGGCAAAAAATCTAATTTAGGATCAGCGGCTGCCTTTAACAAAGCTGTCTTTATGATAATTGTGTTTGCATATAAAACCAAACTATAAAACCGAATCCCCAATTCCAGACATTAAGGACGGGTGTAGCACATACCCACTGTTTTATGACTCAAAGTAAATGGTTTCAACTACAGCTTATGTGCTCAGAACGTATTGCAACGCTTATAATTAGAATAGTCAATAAATTTACATTATCTAATGTTTAACCGCGATGCATTTTCAGGTATACGTTTGAAACGATGTGATCTATTCATGGCAATCTTCAACCACGTCATGCCGGCGTGGTTTTCCACCACAGTGGATGTTCACTCTTTCCTAAGAGTCAATTACAGTAACATTACCAGTGTTTCCACGAAGTGCTATTAAAGTATAACAGTGTATTTAGATATCTAAATAACATCTGTAAAACGTAAGTGTCTCGGCGCAACGCACAAGGAGAACACGTAACCGGGCTATACGCTACGGAACTTATAGGCCGGTCACATGTTTTCCTTATAGGCGGAGCGAAACACTTATAGCTGAAAGTGTATAATGAGTGCGAAAACATATCATTGGGTGATGTTGACTTGCCGTGTGTTGCAGACGTGGACTTGACTTGCTTGCAAACGAAAACCTGGTAACATTCGGGTACGATCAAAAACGACCGAGTTTTGATAAAGATCAAAGCCTCGATTCTGTTCAGATCGGTAGATCTAATTCACGAAAGAACGAGACCCACGAAATGCAAAACCTTCTTGGTCGCTAACAGCACAACAGTGCAACGAGCATATCTTCGTCCCACGCAGCAAAATCCGAGGGAAGCGGTACACGTGTGAGGTGGGAGGACACCTCCTGATGGTCGATGCGGGACAAGCGCGGTGGGTCTTCTCTAGGCGGTTATTGACAAACGGAAAGACGAATTAGATCATACATGATGTGAACCATCGCTGTGTAGTCACGCTACGGAATACCACTGAGATGGCTAACATAAAACGATCACGTATGCCATAATTAGTTTCAACGATATTGTTAATGTGGATAACACATTGTGACAACGTTGGTTGAACGCCATAGCTTATTTCTCTTTTATATTTAAGTTTGAGCAATACATTGCTTTGATGCAAGATAAACTACGATGTTTGACACGTTTTTGTAGTTTTGAGACATGTCCCTGATGACATTTGTCCGGGGCTGATGTAATGCCAGACATCCACACTATGTCATAGACGCCTCTACGATACCTCACGCATGAAACAACACGCTTGCGTAAAGGTAAACCTGGCTCAACTCGCCCCATACATCCTTACGTCATTTCCATTTCTGCCACGAGAACACTGCTTGTCTTCTTTGAGTGTGATGTTGGTGATTGCGTTGGCACGAACAATGTCAACAACGAGGTTATCGATAGCCTCCTTAAAAGGTAGTTTCCTTGCCAGCCAAAGCATTTAATTGTTTCCACCTGTTGTTATTCGTCTCCAGCTTGATATTTTCACCACACAGTTTCTACACTGTCTCGTGATGCAACTTAAGCTGCTTGCAACGTTTAGACCTAGACATCTTGAACGTAATCAGCCACGGCAGTGGCACCGGTGTATGTTCCGAAATTCTGAGGTAGCCAGTTTTCAGGACTGCTCAAACTGTTTTTACACTTCAGTTAGACATGAACCATATTGTTTCATAGGTATGGTATCATGGAACGCGCTAGCCGCATATAGGGTATCATTGGCAAGTACAGGAGACAACGTTAACCTTTGGTAGCGAGCTATAAATATCTTGTTGCAGTAAAATTTAGCCAGGATGCTTATTTTAAAGGTTGTAACAGAATGATAGGCTGTCCCGATATAAATAAAAACACTTCCAAAACAAGAACCACACGCACACTCGCACACACGCACGCATGCACACACACACTCATACACACACACACACACACACACACACACACACACACACACACACACACACACACACACACACACACACACACACACACACACACACACACACACACACACACACATATATATACACACCCTGTATATTACATACATACGTACGCACGTACGAACGTACATACATACATACACACACACACACACACACACACACACACACACACACACACACACACACACACACACACACACACACATACATGGTTCCGCTCGTCGGTTGAGTTCGGGAGAATAATAACTCGGCACCTGTAAAAGAGTGTAATCAGCGTTTATTAGCTATCCCCACAGGTATATGTGGCTTTACCAGCCAGTGCATAGACTCAGCCCAGATTAACAAATGTGTTATCAAATTGATACATGGAACTACCAGTTACAGTCTACTATATATCGAAGCCTTATACCAAACATATAGACTCTGCCCAGATTGATACCTGTGCCATATGGTGGCTAAGTTGTGAAGGATAGCCTTTTTTACTATGTATCTGTCCCAGTGTAGTAGTTCTAAAACAACAATAGTATTCAAATATAGTACCTGTTACATCTATCCCCTCCATCAATGAATGTCTTCCCGACATTCCAATAATATACGAAATAACCAATGTAACCAATATCTGTAAGTATTGAACACATCAAAAAATTTCATTTCGACAGTAAAGACACTAATAAATATAATCAATATCAGTAATTCATGAACACATGTTCTCATGTTGTTTCTCATGTTGTCTATGACATTTTCGTTAGTACATCACAAAACCGTTCATTAAACATAGAAAGCGCTATGGCAGAGGTCAGTACTGTGTAACGAGCTGGTTTTCGGCTGGTGTCTGCAACCTCACCCGACACGGTGAATCTTCTGCAGTGTCCACCATCTCTCTATTCTCAGCAAGCCCTCCTTCACCCATTTCATGTTCTGACACCTGATACTCATTGTCGTCACCATCGAGGGGTTCTTCCCCTCGGAACTGTGGTCTGGACTATTCAAGTCTCCGGACATTCCTTCTGACGCACATTCTAACACGCCAGGCACAAACTCCTCAGCCTCTGGATCCAATGGTTTCCTCATTACAACCATAACACAGTCGCCATCCTCAGACTCGGTCGAGTTTGCTTCATCTTAGTCTATCTCAGCGTCCCTCACTGGTACACCACCAGGTCCCTCTGTCATTGCACGCGCCGGCCGTCCTGGTTGCGTCCCCGCCACAGATTCCTTCTTCTCCACAGGTTGCGGGATGAAGTTGACTGGTAGCAACATGTTCCGATGCAATGTTATCTTGCTTCCATGCATTCCTTCTCGCTGCACCACAAACACAGGAATTGCTGTCTATGTTTGTTCCTTCACAACGTAGACATCGTCTCCCCACCGGCTTGCCAGTTTGTTACGGCCTCGCACGCCAACATTTCGTACCAACACGCGATCACCAATTTCAACTGTTCCTCCTCTAACTCGTCTGTCGTAGAGCCCTTTATGGTGATTGGCGGACCGGTTGTTTTCTGCTGTAGTAATCGTATAAGTAGACTCCAACCGTCCCCGTAGCTGCTTGATATAATCGCTGTAGTCATCCACTTCTACTTGACTTTCGTTTGATTCTACCCCCATGGCCAGATCAATTGGCAGTCGTGGGTGTCTATTAGAATGGTGAGAAGCCAGTTGCTTCATTTCTGGCGGCGTTGTAAGCATGCACTAATGTCGGTACATGTGCCTTCCAATTGGCCTTCTTCGTTGCACTTAGTGTACCCAACATGTTCATCAGTGTTGAATGGAACGTGTCATGTTGGTGTCATTCGGCTTTTTTAATCCCTTCAAATTGACACTGTTCTTTGATGAACCGACTCTAAACATTTCTACCCTGGTCTGAATGGAGTCTCTGTGGAAAATCTTAGTATAGAAAGATGTCATACAAAGCGTTCGCTATGTCTTGGCAGTTTGATTAGAAGTTGTGAGTCATGGCTTACACATTTTCAATCCCTCCTTTTGATGATTACAGGGTTAGGTAGTAGGTTCACACAATTTCCAGTGTTAGTGTGTGCGGATGTTCACCTGTGGTGCACGATCTGAGTAGACTTTCCTTCTTATACAGGCTTCACATGTCTGCAGTTTCTTCCGCACATCTTCTGCCATTTGTGGCCTGAAGAATCGGGCACGAACCAGGTCTAGGGTCCTTGCTCTTTTCATCTCTTTCTGCGAAGCACACCATCTCGTATGCACAGCTTAACCCACTCTTTCAGGTATATCTTGAACTCTGGGGATTCCTCCTCTAGTTTGTGCTGTTGATCTATGCTTGGTTTGCTACCGTGTCTCAGCAGCATTTACAACCTTCTTGATCACCGGATCTTCACTTTGGATGAGCTCCCACTTAGTGTCACCAATCTATGTTCCACTTGCGTATACCAGTTCCTCCTCGTAGGTTATAGCTGCTTGGCTGATGCACATCACCTCAATGAGGCCAAACGCTTTGTTGTATTTTTCCATGGCTGCCGTCTCACACACAGCCTGTACTATAATATGTTCAGGTAAGTGTGCAGGCATTATAGTGTAAAGGCTGGCATATCTGGGCATAACCCTTCACAAAGCGACGGTAGTAACCGAAGAACGCAAGCACTTGGCGCAGCTCATGTACATTTGTAGGCCCAACCCATGACTTTACATTTTCTATCTTGCCTGGATCAGCTTCGATCCCTGCCTCTGAGATGAAAAGGTGACGCTTTGCTGGTTTCAACTTCAGACCGGCTGCTCGTAGGCTAGCGAATACAGCCCGCAGATATTCAAGGTGAGTTTAAAGTGTCCTAGAATGAACTAAATAGACCCACACGTTAGTCAAATCAGCCAGAGTATGTTCCATAAGCTTTGGAACATACCAGGATCGTTCGTGAGACCAAATGGCTTTCGATTGCTTTCATAAAACACAAGGTTTTCCACTCTGAATGCACTTTTGGCTGTATTGCTTTCCTCGTTCTTGACCTGCCATTAGGCACGCTGGCGATCTAACGATGTAAACCAATTTGCGCCAGCTAGCTTGCCCAGCGTCGACTCGATGAGAGGCAGCATATACGCATCTCTGATTGTTCGGCTCTCAGTCGAATCTTTTGTTTCACTCCTACTGCTTTGCCTATGTAAAAGAAATCCTGACACAGTGCTTGCACCTTCTTCATCTGTCCTTCAGTAAGGACCGTCACCTCTAGATCCACTGGTACTTTACACTTTGTATCAATCTCCTTCACCCAACACATCCCTGAATGTTGAGTCTCCAACTGTCTTATCCGTCTCTAAAATTATACTGTTCGTCATAGTGGCTATCTTCTGTCGTTCTGGGATTTCCATTCTCCTGCATGATACATTTTTTTGAAAGATGTCGACTCTGTGGTTATTGTCAGCTTGCCCTACCGATGCTGGGATGAATATTCCCCCTGGGAGTGTTTCTGCTGGTTGAAACATGCCACTTGAGAAACCTTTCTGGACTCCCATTCTTCCTTCTACAATGATGGATGTGTTTACATTGATCATTGTGTGGCGACACGAGTACACTGCTACTTCCTATTCTCCGCCTTCTTATTGGTCAAGATGAGCAAGCGCTTCAAAGATGGCTGCATCATGGAATGTGGTATTCCGAACATTCAATGCTGTCAGGAAATTAGTGCCAATAATGACAGGCACCATACTGTGCAATCGACTAGGAGGGACAACAAATGATGGCACATAAATTCATAAATTTTCTCCCCTAGATGAGTGTAATGTCACTTCCATTTTCCAATTGTAGTCGCCATGGAACCACAATAAAGTAATGTTTTGCAGGTTTTACCTCCAATAGCAATCCGTATTTGACAAGAGCCGCCCACCAAGTCACAAGTAGGGCTGTTGTTACTCTTCTTGTTTTTGACCCCTTTCCCCCTGTAAAAGAGATAAGTTTGCGTTTAAATGCATTCGATAACCCTTGGATAGGTGTCCCTTCTGTTTGCATCGGTGGCATTCCACGTCAGTATCTCTGCGACAACCAAACGGGAGATGTCCAGGTATGCAATCAGTGCAGGTGAGTGGCTACTTTCTCTGTTTGATCTGTGTCCTGCTCTGCCTCTTCTTAATCATTCTTTCCAACTCGTCCACTTTCCTCAACAGAGCTTGCAATGTCGAGTCCTGTTGTTGCCCTTGCTATACATGAATTTGCACTTCCTCCATCTTCTGCTTGCCGGCAAATTCCTCCTCCAGGGTGCGAGCCTCTACCACCATCTCTTCAAAGTTCAGAGCCGCTTTCCTGTTGCATTCTTGATTTGCGAGTCCCTGGGGCGAGGAATCTACCCCGCAACATAGTTGAAATGGACTCCCGCGACAAAATACCTTTTTTGGCAGCAACAAAACACAGCTCTTCAAGTCTTGTTGACCACTTAGCACAAGATTCGTGTGCTTGCTGCGGTTCACTATAGAACCGATCCTGTACAGTGTTGACAGACATCACTGTGCCATACAATGACTAATTTGGCAAGAATGTTGGCTAGTGCAGCCTGCTCGCCCAAATAAATGATCGCATCGGCGGCCGAACTTCGCCGCGACTTTCTCACACTCGTGAGAATATCACATTATGTGTGCTGTGTTTCTTCCATTAAACACTTCACCTCGTGATTCCACCTTGCATGTGTGACGTCTTTGATTGTCCTAGAAAATACTAGCAGTTGCGGGCTTCCTCTTAATACATATGGCACAGGTTTGGGTGAAAACCCCATATGTTCAGACACACTGGGCTCACACTGCACATACGTATCAGCTAGGAGAATCCTTGATGCTCTATGTCACCAGTATCGTCCCGTTCCTCTATTATGACGTTAGCCTCAGCCGTATTGACCAATATTTCAACAGTACATGTAACCAACAATTAACGATTCAACATTCACATAAACATTTAAAAATGTAGATAAAACGTTATACTCCAGAATGGAGGACAACATATACATTCAATAGACACAATAACAAATGTTCGACTTGACTGTACTCCTCAAGTGCAGCAGGTAGACACTCACAGGGGTGAAAAGGGACATGAGTACGCAAGCCTCTCCTGCTGGTACATAGCCTCTCCATAGACAAGAGTCTAGCATGACTTCCTTGTGGTACACCACGGTAACTGGGCACCTTACGGCCCCAGGCTAGTATGCTAGGGATCTAGGAGAACGACAACTATGATTTCAAAACCATAGACGCTGAACAGTGAACAGGTCCAATGGAGAAACTTTGGCGAAACATCAACCGGAGAAGAACACACATTCTGCTTCAGTGACAATAAAGACAAACACGAACATGGTGTTGGGTTTCTTGTACACAAAGACACCATGAACACTGTCATGGGTTGTCGCCCCGTCTCCAGCAGACTCATCACCATCCGCCTGAAGGCAAATCCCTTCAACATCACAAGTCATACGCCCCAAAGTATGCCTATGACGACAGTGAGGTGGAAGATTTCTATGGCCAACTGCCAAAGAAAGACAATCTAATTGTTTTGGGAGATTGAATGCAAAAGTGGGAGAGGGTGGGCAGACCAACTGGCAAGACACTTGCGAACCTTTCTGCTATGCCGAAACAAATGAGAGAGGACACGGGCTCCTTGAGTTTGCAACGTACAACGAACTAATACTGGCTAATACATTTGGTCCAAAAAAAGCATCCAGAAGATGGACCAGGCACAGCCCAGAAGGAAAACATCACAATCAAATTGACTACATCTTGATGAAATGGTGCTTTCGCACAGGTTTGCTAGGACACGAAGCTTTCCACGAGCAGATATCGGAAGCGATCATGACTTGTACATGACAACCTTCCACATTCACCTAAAGAGGGTCAGCATGTCAAATCACACAAGAATAAAATTTGACCTCGAGAAACTTAAGGATCCTGATGTAGCAGAAGCATTCAAAGTAATGATAGGTGGGAATTTGCACCCCTTACCATCCTGGATCACAAAGACACTTACGTGAACTCAATGACCAACACCTTCAACAAAATAGTAAACGACGCAGCCAGCGAGATCCTCGGAAAACATCATCGGACAAAGAAGCCGTGGGTCATAGCAGACATTCTCGATCTCGGCGACAAAAGAAAAGAACTGAAAAGGAGAAAACGTGATCCTGCAGCAAAATACTGAGAAGTCAGTAAGAAGATCAGACAATATATGAGAAGAGCAAAAGATGACTGGATAGCAGAGCAATTTTGTAAAATTGAAAACAGTCTGAACAAGAACAACAGCAAGAAGGCCTACCAAGTTGTGAAAGACCTGATTTCAGTGAAGATATGGATAACCACCACCATCCAAGACAAATCAGGGGAATGCCTTACAGAAGAACTACAGATTATCAACCGATGGACAGAATACTGTTTAGAACTATACAACTACAAGACCAACGGAGACCCAGCGATGCTAAATTGTCCACAGACCACCGAAGAGGACGACTATCCCATTCGTCGTGAGGAAGTGGATGCTGCAATAAAATCTATGAAAAAAGGAAAGTCAGCTGGAATTGACAACATATCAGCAGAACTGGTTCAAGCTGGGGGAGAAGCCTTGATCACCATCCTCACAACAATCTGTAACAAGATCTGGCAGACAGGAGAATGGCCCACCCCATGGACCCAGTCACTGATCATCACGCTTCCCACCAACATTTTTGAATAATCAGCCTCATCAGTCACCCGAGTAAAGTCATGCTGAAGATCATACTCAACAAATTCAAACTCCAGGCGGAAAATATCATCGCTGAAGAACAGGCGGGTTTTCTAACAGGACGGAGCACCAGTGAACATATCTTCAAACTTGGAATCCTTTGCGAGAAACACTTTCAACACCAGCAAAGCCTGTACCATGTATTCATAGACTTTAAGAAGGCCTTTGATGGGGTATGGCATGCGGCCCTATGGGTGACCATGAGGAAATACAACATTGGCTCCAATCTTGTCCGAACCATTGAACACTTATATGACAAGGCCACCAGTGCAGTCATCTTCAAATGCAGCATAGTAGATTGGTTTCGAACAACAGTGGGAGTTCGACAATGATGCCTACTATCATCCACCCTCTTCAACATCTTTCTGGAAAAGATCATGAACGGTTAAGGCACTATCAGCATTGGAGGCAGGACAATCACCAATCTTCGCTTCGCTGATAACATCGACGCCCTTGCAGGAGAATAACAAGAACTAGTCAACTTGGTGGAGTGCCTCGACAAAACCTCTACAGCATACGGCATGGAGATCAGCGCCGAAAAGACCAAACTCATGATTAACAACACAAGCCATCAACACAGAGATCAACGTTAACGGACAGAGACTTGAAACAATAACTAGTTTTAAGTACTTTGGATCAATCATCACAGGCGAGGGTTCCAAATCTGAGATACTTGCCAGGATTGCATAGATAACAGCAGCACGTAAAAGGTTTTCGTGTACTACTCTACTCGGTACCCCCCCCCTATTCCCGGTGTATCCGTGTTATGTTCATGCAGCCCTTTTTCTGTTTGTACTGAATTTACGCCAACTATTGGGTAGGTTGGTATTGGGCAATCAAATTTATTAACACAGGGATTGCCACTGTGCACATATAATATATACAATAGTCACATCTTGTGCACAGCCAGGTACATCCAGATTACAGAGTGATGGACCACACATGTTATGTACGACACATTTTGTACATTTAGAATAATCATACTAGACATTAACCAAAAAACCCTTGATTGCTGTTATATTAAATTACAGCATACCGACTGTAATATGCTTACAGTATATAAAACACAAGGGAAAAAGATACCTGGTGTGCAGACTGCACACCTTTCTATAGTACTAGCTACAGTAATTCAGCTTGATATATACAAAAGTGGGGGATAAAAAAAACCTGGCCTCCCATGTTCACATGTGGTGGCCCTCACCCCCACTAAAGGGCTGCATATAGGCCGGACCTGATAAGTCGGCTTGTCAACTAGCACTGACAGGTGTAATCGGACACGAACGCTGACAAATGTAATAGTTCCTCCCAAAACGTCTGACACTAGAAGAAACTGGGGTATGAGCTAGTGGAAGGCTGACCTGTCATGCCTGTCCCTCTCCCAACAAAAAGGAATGGGCCGCCTCACGGCCCCCCCCCCCCTCTGCCAAAAGACGAACAAACATTTCAATACCGCCCCACCACATATAGCATTTTGCCCTTCCGTCCTAGCGTTTGTGCTTGCCACGAGTTACAATGTCCGGGTAGCCAAACTTGGTCTGCAGCTCCATCGAAAGAGCGGATTCATCCCGGTCAGTATTGTAGGTCAATCGCCTCCGGTACCGCTTGCTCATTGCTGCCAGGACCGCGGACAAGCAACCTTTGCTTGACCGTTGTAGACTCGCCATGAAACACAATTGTTATATATGGTTAGTTGTGAATTATTAGAGGCTGATGCTTTACGTGGACGGTTTGCTAGAGATTGATTCCACTCTAATGTATTTCTGATATGAGTTTGAATGCCAGCGACCCATAGCTTTGATTTGTTCCGATGAGAAGCCCGCCTTTGCTGCCCATGTCGCTGCCCCTATCCTGAATGAGTGTGATGACATTTTCTTGCCTGCTAACTCTGTGTTATTTAGCACTTCCTTAAGGTATTTGGCAAAAGCAGTCTTCTGCACAGGCAATTTATTGGCACTGCGAAAAAGGGGACCTTGATCATTTCCCCTGAGCTTGATATATTCCACCATCCTCCGATACGGACAAGCTGTCTTTCCCGTGGGGAAGACATCCAGGCTGAAAGGACGGCCTGCACTATGTTTGTACGTATGGAAGACCAGGCGTAATTTGGCAGGTTTTATGCGACACTGTGTCACAGACAGATTATGCGGGCTAGCCGTCACCTCACTTATCCTAAGAAAACCGAAGAACATGAGGCTGAACATAGCGCGGAGCAAGACCACTGAGTAAGATGAACACTTAGACAATGGAACTGACTTAATGATGAGGGACAGGTCACGTGAGCTGACAGGCTGGCGTTGGTCAACATTAGGGCAGGCATGTGCTACGCCTTTTAAAATTTTCACAACTAAATAGTCGTTTGTTGGGTCGGGGTATCGACAGGCTTTGTGGCGTTCCGAGATAGCCGATATGAAAGTCCTAATAGTACTGGGTGCCTTGCCCTCATCTTTGAGATACTGAACAAAGGCAATTACTGTGTTTGGGGAGGCAGGCAGGTACCTCCTTTTCCTATCTAATGTTTGTACAAAGGTTACAAACCTTTTCCAGTTACTCTCGTAACGTCTGGCACTGCTTGGTGCGAAGGCCGCGTCCATAGTGCTCACTGCGTTGTGTACCAGGGAAGCCAGTGAATGGGAACTAGTTTTGGGTGGTTGTGTAGGCTGGGTTGAACGCTGCGTGCACGTTCTACCTGTAACCGTGAGATAAGATCGGCAACAACATTGATCTTTCCTGGGATGTGCTTAGCACGAAAACATATGTTATACGACAGACATGCAACAATCAATTTTCGGAGCAAACACATCAGCTGTGTGTCCTTGGCAGTTTGCCTGTTAATCACTTCCACCACTGCTGTGTTGTCTGAAAGGAACATGACCCGTTGATTAGCCCATTTTGGCCCCCAGCTCCTGACGGCCAGTAAGATTGGCAGGAGTTCTTTCACAGCAATATGCATGGAGCCCCAGGATGGAGGAAACTGTCCCTGTAACCACTGATCCCCCACTACAGCTCCATATGCAAAGCCGCTTGCATCCGTTGTGAGCTGCAATACATCTGATGATGTCCATCTGTTTGGTAGAAAGGATAAAATGCCATTAAAGGTGTGCAGAAATTCCAGCCAAGCCGATATGTCCTTTCGAGCCTCGACAGTTAGGCGGATGCGATGGTTGGCTCTTGTCTTTCCCCTGGTTAGGTCGACTATTCTTCGTAGAAAACATCGGCCGGGTGCGATGGCCCTGCAGGCGAACGAGAGAGAGCCGGGTAAAGATTGTACCTCTCTAAGGGTGGCTTTCTTTCTCCTGGCCATGCTTTGCAACTTTTGGCGTAGTGATTCCACCTTATCTACAGGCAAAGCAAGGGTTTGATTCATAGTGTTAACCTCAATACCATGAAGTGTGACTATCGTGGAAGGTAACACCGTTTTAGCCTGCTTTATTGGTAAGTTAACCATATCACTAAGCTAAAAAAAACGAGAAAGACTAGTATGACATTCATGGAGTGTTTTTCCGAAAAAAACAAAATCGTCGAGTATGTGACTCAAATTGCTGACATGAAATTTATTCTGACAAATCCATTGCAATGCATCAGACAGGAGCTCGAACGTTTGACATGAATTACTGCACCCCATAGGAAGACACATGTCAAAATACCTTTGTCCCAGAAATTTGAAGCCAAGCAACCTATAATCAAGGGGGAAACAGGTATTATCCGAAATGCATCTTGCATGTCAACCTTAGCGATATAGGCTCCTTTACCCAACAACAGAAGCTGTTCAATACAATGATCTAACATTTGGAAAGTGACCGCTGTGAATTCGGGAGATATATGTGAGTTAACGGAGTAGGACTTTGGGAAACTAAGGTCATGTATCAACCGAAATTCACCCTGCGCTTTCTTAGGAATTAAACCTAAAGGAGAGTATACCATGTTCGGTAAAGGGTTAAATGCAAAGGGTCCCGCAATTCTATGTTTATCTTTCTCTTTCTTCAGTTTCTGCTGCACTATATCAAGGTTCTCCCTGACCGACCTGTGATTCTCGTACTCAAGCTTGGGTGGATCTGTTGGGATACTGGAAGGAATGTGGAAACCCTCGGTAAAACCTGAAACTAAAATGTCAGTTAATTTCTTTTCATACCCCTGCAACAGTAGAGACAAAACCTTAGGTTTTACCGGCGTTGGTAACATATGCTTTGTTGTTGTTGTCGATGGTGCCTGGATTTCTGCATTGCTGTCTGTTCAAGCTGTTTTAGGGGTGTTAGTGTACTGGGTCTTGTTGCTAGCAGTCCGTGCCCTGCAGACCACCCGGCTGTGTCCTTCTTTTCTGCAGAAAGAGCATGCATGCGAGTACTGACACTCACGCTTTTTGCACTGTCCCCTGTTGAAGTAGTGGCAGAAACGGATGGGGCGGGCACGGTCGTTTCTGGTAGCATAGTCACGAAAGGGCTGGGATGTTACTGTTGAGTTTTCTTTAGCTTTACAGCTAGCCTTAACACTGGAGTAGATGGGATAGCTGAAAACATTCCAGGGGGCCCCCGTCCTCTCCCTCCTGACACGGAAACGGTAGTCATACTCAAGCCACACCCTGGGACCCTTCCGAGCATGCATAGTCAGGATGTGATCCATATGTCATCAACTGGCTACCCTCCTCTGGGAACTGCTCTGACCTAATGGCTGCATATGTCATAAACAGATGCAGCCATTCCCCTATTTGATCTACGGGAATGACCGTTCGTTTCCTGTCTACGGTGGGAGCAGAGGGGTCCTCCTGGGGGTCAATATCGTAGTCCGTACGCAGAATGCGCAGCGGAAAGTATTCGTTGGTGAGGATACGTTGTCTGAGCCTATCTGTCACCTCATCCCCTAACTTTGCCCAACCCATATCGAAAGCGGTTGTACCTGATTGATGTGCTGACCGCTTCGCTTTGGAGTTGGTTCGGTTGGGTTTTCGTGGTCCGTGTAGTCGGAATCAGAGTCAGATGAGTTGATGGCTGGTTCGGGGGATGGTGTGCGTTTTCGTTTTCGGTGATGACGGTTGTGATGGGTAGTTGCAGTTGATGTTTCTGCTACCGCTTGCCGATGCTCATTTGGCGATCTGGCACCTTCAGCCGGGGCTGGGATCAGTGCCGCCTGCTCCCGGCTGAGTTTTTCAAATTGTTCGTCAATTTTCGCCATCAATGCGGCCATCATGACTTCCATTCTTTGGTCGTCGCAGGGTGGAGGTTCCTGGCATTCATCAGGAACCTCTGTCACATTCCCCCCCCCCTTTTTTGGGTTTCCCTGCTGTCGACTGTTTTGACATGACCGAGTATTAGGCGATCGTCGATTTCCTAAATTGTGTTGTCTTTCGCAGCAGCACGTGTCTTTAATTGTAGGCGATTAAAAATTCGCGAAGCGAAATGAAGTGACGAGAAACCCTGCATCGTCTCCTGCCCACAATTTTTTTCCCGCGCCCGCTGCTGGCCAATAGGATGCCGCGTAACTGACACGGGCTGAATGGGTATTTTGGGCCAGCTTATTAAGCGTTGAGGCGATTCAAAGGGGTTGTGCAGACTAGGAGGGGGAACAGGTTGTATAACCACCTAGCTTAACCGCTAGGCGCTCGCTCTGTTGTTACACAAAAATATTTTCATCCTGAAGGCCAACAATTCATGTCACCCATATGGAACGACAGTAACATCAATGTTCGAAAATAAGGCAGATGCGCTCACTTGTCATATCCATCTTTCTACAGGCTTGTGAAACATGGACCCTCTCAGCAGATCTACAGAAGAGGATACAAGCCATGGAAATTATGTGATTTCGGAATATCTTGCGAATATATCATACAAAGACCATGTTACTAACGAAGACGTTCGCAACAAGATCAAACAAGCCATCGGACCATACGAAGTCCTCCTTACAACGGTGACGTGGCGCAAACTGAAGTGGTACAGCCACGTCTGACGATCATCTGGTCTTGCAAACACCAACTTGCAAAATACGATGAGAGGGGGAGAAGAAGATGTAGACAGGAAAAGAGGTGGAAAGACAACATCAAGAAGTGAACAGGACTGGAGTTCGCCGACTCCCAGAGGGCTGTGGAGAACAGGGAAACGTGGAGAGAGCTGGTTAAAAGTCGTCAGTGGTGTCCCAACGATCCTTACGGGTTATGGTGAAGTGAAGTGAAGAAGAAGGTCCCTTATCGGGCGCCACTCTCGCGGTTCCGCTCGTCGGTCGGGTTCAAGAAAATAATAACTCAGCACCTGTAAAAAGGTGTAATCAGCGATTATTGTCAAAGTCCCTACAGGTGCATGTGGCTTTACCAGCCAGTGCCCTGTAGTGGCTAAGGTGCCAAGGATAGCCTTTTTACCAAGTATCTGTCCCAGTGTAGTAGTTCTAAAACAATGATTGTATTCAACTATCGTACCAGTTACACATACAAATACCAGCCAAGTGTTTTTCTTGAAATCCGGGAGATTTTCATAAGTGGTTCAGCACCTTCCCGCGTCATGCTGTATCGTCTAGCTGTCTATGATCTTGACATTGTAAGACGGGGGGAGGTGCTGTTGAAAATTTATCACCGTCGCGCCGCCGTATTTTTCGCCGCTGCGCCGCTGTAACTTCACCTTTACCGCTTCTCCGATGTCGACTCGACTCATGACATTGGAAGACGGATGGGGGTTCTTTTGGAGATTTTCAGCGGAAATCCAGGATATTTTCCTGTATCCCAGAACACCGGAAGACCCACCCAAAAACTCCGGGACACTCACGGATTTTCCGGGAGACTTGGCAGGTATACATACATACATGCATGTATGCATACATACATACATACATGCATACATGCACACATGCACACATGCACACATGCACACATGCACACATGCACACATGCACACATGCACACATGCACACATGCACACATGCACACATGCACACATGCACACATGCACACATGCACACATGCACACATACACACATACATACATGCATGCGTACACACACACGCACGCACGCACGCACACACACGTACATAATATACACACATGGTAACACAGGTGCGCGCACCACCAACACACCTAACCCCTACCACCGTCGCGAAACGGTCACGGTTGATCACGTTGATACAAAAACGAGATCATCTACAAGATTCGTCACCCGTCATACGCCTTGCTACACTACTCGTCTTCAGTTAGACAGGCGATCGTTGAGTGTAATCAGGTTTGTTCCGTGTGTCTGTCAATGCGAACCGGGACGTGGAGGTGCAGCGTGGAGGAGAGTAGACTACAATTAGCATTGCCATGACATAAACCCTCCAGGATTAGGAGCGGGAGCTATTTTTTAGTGTTAAACTATAAGTAGCTTCACGTTTTCAATTTGTTTATCCGGTTAACTGCACGGCCCTGCCTTAAACGGGTTGGAAAGAGAGTGTAACATTATTATCTGTAGTTCTACATACGCCTTGAGATAAACCATTTTAAAAACAACTGCATATTATCATATAAACACAAACACTTATATATCTGCTGGCTCTAGTAACAACGGATGTAGGTGGACGTATTTCGCCACCATTTGACCTACTTCCAAGTGAATCTGGAGCTACCACTGGGTGCACATGCCCTGAGGAAATCTTTCAAATAAATTTAGCAAAAATTGCCACACTGAGTTTTGTATTAATATTGTATGTGCTTCGTTTGGCCTGATACACGCACACGCAATCATCTGTTTTGTGGTTCTCCAGCAGTGC
Organism: Escarpia spicata; assembly: GCA_963995525.1. Lineage (NCBI taxonomy): Eukaryota > Metazoa > Annelida > Polychaeta > Sabellida > Siboglinidae > Escarpia > Escarpia spicata. The sequence continues at coordinate 74,706,653 of OZ023205.1, read as the reverse complement.
ATTACGTGATTCACAAAGGATTTCAAATCGCTCGGGGTGAAAACATCTAGCTGCATAATTGTACAATAGCAGCGCAATGTCGCCTGGGGGATTTGTGACAATGTGCATTGTTAAACCAAGCGCTTGCGGAGTTGGAATCTCTTGGCGCTCTCCCAAAACGGCTCGGTTGCTTTTTCAGGCCATTTATGTTTTATTTTAATAACCCTAAAAAGGAGCTCAATATTTTCTGCTGTTCAATGTTAATTTCAGCTTTCTTAAATATATCCAACTTGTTCTTAAAATTGACCATTGAGACGATCGAAGAGGTAATAAATACCACTAAAATGCCAACCGCCATAATCTCAACAATAGCACACATTTATTTTTCAAATGTTATGCTGTTAACTAGACCCCGTAGCCGTGCGCACGTACACACGCATGCACATACTCTCCGTCATTCAGCTTCATTGGAGACACGATCGCCTGAGCGGAAACTCAAAACCATATAAAACAAATATAAGTAAATATAATGTAGCAACCGAAAGGTTACTGGTATTTTCTATTATATATGTTATCGTAAAATCTATCTGTTTGTTTTCCAGGCCCTCGCACAGCATTGATCCGGGCTCCACAGAGCATCGAGCTATCTGTCATTTTAAAAGAGAATCTACACAATGAACGGCGTATCTAGGAGAGAGAACATGGGACCACAACTCCCTGGCTTTGGGACACGATTTGTCGGGCCACAAAACGGTAGCACGATAAACCACTGGGTTATTAAGCTTTGCTCCGCGTTAGGCTCCCGCTCTCAGCCAACTTAAACACGTCACTCCACACCAACTACCCGAAGGTGTATCACGACGTCTGGACACCGCAACTAAAACAGCAGCACCAGCAATATCATTTAGCAAGATTACCTGCGAATAACCAACCATGGATACAACACGTGACACGCAGGAAATCACCCACAAAGATCACAGGACATGAACATATGTCGCCAATACGAGGAATGTCAACTGCCATTAATATCACAGGGGGATTGGCACCGAGATGTCAACGAGCTGAAATGGCAGAGGAACCCAGCGTTGTTTTAACGAACATAGACACCGACTTCTATGATTGGACTGCGGGTGTATCCATGCTTCAGCTCACATTCATCCTTGGTCGGTTGTACCGCTACACTGGATGGCAATTAATAACAAAGGAGACTGGGAGAGAAAAGTGAAACAGGCATGTCCGAATGGGGTGAGGTTCGAGTTTGTTGGCAGTTCGTTTGATAAGCTCTCTTTACCAATGGAATTGAGATGTCAGTATGATACACCCACAGACGAGAAGTCACACGCCGACATGGACGTGATGCGTGTGCTAGAGAACAAGAAATCATAAGAGAAGGGCATGAACCAGACCAAATATAAGTTCCAAAAGCCAGGCACCTCTGATTTCTATTACGCCGGTGCCGCGGTAATGCGTGATGTGTGCCACCGTACATACAACAGTTTCATCCATGGACCAGCAGTCAGAAAGACAGTTAGCCATCAGGTGAACAATGTGGCTGAGTCATTGGAAGTAGATTTCATGTTAGCGATAAGTTGCCAGGAATGGCCAATCGAGGCTGACCGGTGGTCGACAAGACAGCGGTCGTCTGGGTGGCCAAGTAAGCAACTGATTGAACGTGTCGTCACCGATGGCTGCCACGTCGTCCCAAAATGTCACCACAAGAGCAGCAACCCAGACATCGAATGGCGCTACTCGTTCTCCGTGGCAGAGCGCACGCTGGCCCAGTCTCTGACCACCGGTCAGCGACAGTGCTACGTCTTGCTGAAGACACTTGTCATGCAAGAGCTGAGCCACCTCGATGTTCTGTGTTCGTACCATCTCAAGACTCTGCTCTTCTGGCAGTGTGAGAAGATCTCGACATCCGAGTGGTCAACGAACATAGGTTTGACGTCGTCTCTGCTGTGTCTACTGGACGAGCTCCTACACTGTGTCTCCACTCTATATCTGCCTCACTATTTCATCCCGGAGTGCAACTTGTTCGACCAACTCCACCCCGACTTCCTCGCGTATGTCGCCCGAACACTGAGTGACCTTCGCCACGAGCCACTGCGCCACGTGTTGGCCTACAAGAAACGCCACCAGTTTATTGTGGCACAGGCTATTGCGAGTTAGAAAGACGCCATCGATGAAACGTGCTGTGAAACTAACAATTTAATTGATGTGTTCAACGCCCTGATCGAAGATGCAACACATTGCCACGATAACATGCGAACACGCTTTGAGCAACAGAAACTTGCGTTGTGGGCATTGGGGAAGAAGGTGATGAAAGAAGAAAAGTACAAGAGTGCATTGATTGCCATTGCACATGTGGCTGATATCACACGTATCCTCTCCGGTAACGACTGTTTTGTATGGGAAATGATGACTTGTGCCGGTCTAGAACTTGACACCACTCATGCAATCGGTTCATTAGCAAGCTATGCAAAACTCACAGATGATTGCAGTGAGAACATCTACGTTCTTGGACATCTTGCATGTTAGTATCATGCCGTAGCATTCACAGATGTCAGAAAGAAAGAAATGCTCGATAAGGCTGAGCAGACCTTCCTGAAAGCAATGTCATTCACCGGTACGAACGATGCAACGATCCAGGTGGACTTCAGCATGTTTCTCGTGCACTTACATCGCTACGACGAGGCGACCGACCTACTGAAGCAGGTCATAGCGAGCGAATGTAAGAGCCCCGTGAATAACAACACGTACCGCAGCAACATGAACACCGTCACCGAAAACGAGAATCTACTGAAGGAGATTAACCATCAAGGCAGGATCAGAACCGCGTCTCATGCTTTCGCCTACTACGTCTTGGCCAAGATCTACTGTGACACCGACCGACAGACATACGCCGGGGCATTGTTGCCTGATTTTCAGTGTCTGTGTAGCGAGGTCTTGCCGAAGAGAGGAATTGACGTGGCGATGTGTGCGCGTGCTTTCTCGTTGCTTGGCTACACGTACCTAGCGGTGAACGACTACACCAAGGCTGGGCAGGCGTTCGACCACGCTGTTCATCTCGTCGACGGCTACACTTTAGCAGAGGAGAATCGTAACTTGTCTGATGCTCTCAGACTCCGCACGCAATCGTTGCACTGCCAATCAACGATACAGAAGCAACTGAATCCAACGAACCAAGAAACACAGCCTGTGGAAAAAGATTAGTCACGAACCAACCTCGCATTACTCCTGATCCAAGCCCACCCACTCTACCCGGCGATATGGAAATAGGAGCAACGAGCTCACTGTTCGTGACCACCGGCACGCCAACAGGAGACGGGAGAACTCAAAGTACTGCTTGTGTCGACGTCGACCTCCATGACTAGACGGCGAACGTGTCGCTGCTTCAACTCTCCTTCGTTCTTGACCAGTTCCTGCCGTGGCGTCTTGTATGTCACTCGGTTGGCGCTGCCACTAAAGCACGTATCGATGCTACCTTGTCTCGTCACTCGGCCAACGTACGTGATGTGAGGCTGGAGCCTGTCGGCACTTTCTATGACTTCCCCCAACCGTCCGTGTCAAAGCCCGTGCCGTGTCAAAGCCCAGAGAACAAAGCAGTGACTGGCATCCATGCCTTCGTCGGATGGTGGTGCACACTCGTCAGTCTATTCCGATAGAAGGCTGTGGAACTGACGAGAGTGTCGGCGTGATCGAAGCTAGTGACAGTCATGTTGGTTACATCCGCATACGACGGCTACATCCACTTGTGTGTGTAAATAATGACCATGCGTCGGATACAGCAGGTGTTTACCTAAGCAGCACCGCAACAGTGAGGGAGTTCAATAAGGGACCGTCATCGTCAGTGACTAGAGACATCGCTGACGACTTACACAGAGTCCATGCACTCACAGAGAACGATGTTATGTTTGCACTGCCCTGCTCAGAATGGCCGAAGGAGGCTGACCAATGGCCAGCAAGACGACGACCGTCTGGGTGGCCAAGCACGCAACTGATTGAGCGAGGCATCACCGATGGCTGCGACGTCACTCCGCTAAGTCACTGCAAGAGTAGCAATCCCGACATTGAATGGCGCTACTCGTTCTCCGTGGCAGAACGCACGCTGGTCCAGTATCTGACTACGAGTCTTGCTGAAGACACTCGTCATGCACGAGTCGAATCATTCTAACAGTCTGACTTCATTTCACTTGAAGACGGTGTTACTTTGGCAGTGTGAGAAGATCCCGGCAACCGAAAGGTCAACAGAAAATGGTCTTCCCGCCAATCTGCTATGGCTGCTGGACGAGCTGGTACACTGTGTGGTCACCCGCTGTCTGCCTCATTATTTCATTCCAGAGAACAATCTGCTTGACCACATCAACCCGGACTTCCTCAAAGACGCCGCATGTACGCTAAGTCGCGTCCGTCATGATCCAATCTGCTGTTTGTTGACCTTCGGCAAACACATCCGATCTACGCATCCTCTTGTGTCCAATGAGTTCACCAACACCCTTAGTCTCATCAGCAGTGACGCAATACTAATGTATTCCCAGAATCCTGTGCGAGTTATGATGCACGGACTGGTCGAGCTTGGGAAACAACATATGCGGCACAAACGATACGAAGAAGCAACCAGCGTGATCACACTACTTACCCAATTAGAAAGTCGCTTCTTCAGATGCGACACCCTGTAGTGAAATGTTGAGCGCTTGTTTGAAGTTAGATGCGGTACATGCAGTGGGTATACTGGAGTACCTCACTGCAACATTTCCCGATGAACTAAACATTTTCAGCCTGCTGGGGAGCCTCGGTTGCATGTATCACGCGTCGGCCTTCGCCGCTGGCAACGAGGACAAACGGCAAGAGAAGTTGCAGACGGTTGAGGAGAACTTTGTCAAGTCCACGGAGTGTAGTGCAGCGAACTTGGCTGGAAACCAGACCAACTACAGTATGTTTCTCTTGCACGTGCACCGTTACGACGATGCCATTGTCGTGCTGAAGCGGGTCTTATCCAGCGAGTGTCTGAACCCGAAGGCTGTGAATTCTTACAAAGAGAGCGAAAGAAACACGTTGGTGGACGCAAACTTGATTGATAGATTAACCGCCATGGCAGCATGGATTCTTACTCGGTCGCCTTTGCCTACTACCTCTTGGTTAAGATATACTGCGACACTGACCGACAAAGAGATGCGGAGATACTACTGCCTCGCTTCCACCGAATGTGCGACGATACCATGGCGGGAGGAGAAGCTCATTCCACCTTCCACGCGCGTGCCTACTCGTTGCTAGGTTACGCCAACATGGCTATGAGGAACTACATGAAGGCCTGCAAGGCATTCGGTGACGCTGCCGTACTCGTGGGAGATTACACCTTTGCGAAAGAGAACTTGGAAACATGTTTAATTAAAGGCATGTGTGGATAAGTACTAAACTGGTAACATTTGAAGAGTACAATATGTGGCGATATGGGGTTTAATACATACATCCGGCATCGCTACTGGTTCATGGAAATACAACATTGTAACACAATTTAACACGGCTGATCCAGGCTTTCTTGTTCGAGAGGACGATTGTGGACGAGTATATGTGACACTAGCTAGTACGACATGGCCGTTTGAGTAGATTCGTTCAAAGTTTTATTAGATAGGAACTATACCTTCAAATGTGTGGTCACTATTGTCGAAATACGATTGCCGCCATGCATGTTTGAGCGGACTGTATCGTTTTGGGCGCCACCTAGTCCCTACAGTATCCACAAGGGCTGGAGAGGATATGATGTCTCAGAGAACGAGCCATGAATATTAATCCTCCAGCACCCGCGCCCGGCAAACAATTCAATATATACCCTCATATGCCCCATGTGTACCCTTTTAAAGATACAATCTTATGCATTACTGATACTATTAGCCTAGTTTGCAAAAATGACAATATAAACGTTGCAGTGCACGCCTCATATGCTTTTATGTGCCGTGTCTGTCGCAGGCGTTGGTGACCATGACCCTCAAAACCGCACCGTCGTTTGTAGTTTGTAGCATTTCTGTATCAACTTCCGGCTCCAGTTTATTTCTCATCTTGGCCATAATACTTTTAAACAACATCTTTGCCAACTAGCTCATGAGACTTAGGCCTACTGTACGATGAAGTTCACATTCCACCGCAACTGGTTTCTTTTGTATTGCTACAAAGATGGATCTTCAAAGACGGATAAGTCGGTTGGAATACGTCCGCTATCATATCATATATTTTGTTCAAGAAACTGTTACAATACCAATATCAAATTCAACTAAGCACTCAATCATACTATGTCCTATTAACACAACATTACGTAACATGATTTTTGAACACACATTTTGGATGTTGTTCCTCAATAGGATTAGTGTTTACCAACATAAAATAGGGTTGTTAATTTGATATTTCAGATGAGTATCCCGGCTTTGTCTTGACTTATTGGTGTGAAGCAGGGTGGGGTGTTGTCCCCCATTTTATTTTCTGTCTACATTGATGAAATGTTAACAAGACCCTGAAATGTCTGGTTTTGGCTGTATGATCGGTCATAAGTACTATGGTGCTGTTGGCTATGCTGATGATATATCTTTGGTAGCTCCATCGATATATGCATTGAACAAAATGTGTGATATATGTCAAAAATTTGCATATGAATATGATTTACAATTCAACCCGGCAAAATGTCAACTTATTAAATATGACAGTGGTACCGACTGCCCATTTTACTTTGATGGTTTAAAAGTGAAACATAGTAAAAAAAAGGGTTGCATTTAGGCGTGTAAATGCATTATCTGCTAATTTTGGGTTTTGTAATATAAACATAAAACGTCAATTATATATGTCGTACTGTACATCTTTCTATGGTGTATGTCTGTTGAACTTGCAAAACAAACATCTTGATATGTTTTATACTACGTGGCGCAAAGGTATCAGAAAACTGTTTAATCTACCAGTTTGCACGCATTGTAATATGGTGCCACTTTTAGCAGAATGTTTACCGATTCAAATTCAAATTATGAATCGAATGGTACGATTTATGCAGAGTTGCTTGAAATGCAGTAACTCCAGTTTGAAAATGCTCTCTCATCTAGCCTTTCAAGGTAGTGGGTCATATATGTCTAAAAGTTTTAACTATATCATGTCCAAATTCAAACTTGATGCCATGACATTCTTTCGAATGAAATCTAATCAGTTTTATGGTATGATTCAAGACCACTACCAGGAGGGGCTGGATAATGAACTAGTATGTAGAGTCTCATTTGCAAAAGATGTATTACATAATATAAATAATTTTTTTTTAGCCATTGACGAGCTGCGCTCATTGCTTACTATTTTATGTACACAGTAACTTATATACATTGATTAAGTTGAATTGTACAATTTTAGTACGAATAAATGTATTATATTATAGTATAGGTGTACGTAAGGTACAGATAATTCTTGTCAATCAAGGTGTCGCGTGTAGACGTGAGACGAGCTCGCCGTGTAATTAATACAGACGACGTGACACCAACATTTCAAAACAGTCACTATGATATGTTCGTGCACCGTTATTAAAGTTACGTTAATCTTTTGCCAAGATAATATTACCATTATGGTATGCTTCTGTCATGCCGCAAGTCGACGGCATGATGACTTCGATATCACTGTCTCACCAGTGTTGGTTACACTCATATCCATTCGAGAAATACGGCTATTTAAAATTAAAAATATATATTTAAAATCCGCCAAAAGGGACGTGTTTAGCATTGGTTCAACACCCACCCCCGTCAAACACGTGGTGTGGTACTTGCGGTGTTTACGATCCAAATGATCCAAATTGCTATTAACGTTAATTTGTATTAACATGTTTCACATGCTAGATGGCAACTATAGCAATGTACAAGATTACGATCAACCCCTTGCATAAATCTCGAACGTATTGTTGGACTTTCCGTAATTAGTTGACCACACCTAAGAATAGATAACATTATCAACCAAAATATCAACGACGAACAATAACGACAGAGTACACGTCGACACGAATATTAGCGTTGATTCCAAATCCGGGGTCGACGCGTAGCGAAAACGCATGAGTAATCTCCACAGTGAGCAGTTCTATGATCCGATAACAACAAGTCCGTTATATGTGAGAATGTGTGCGCATATTATATATATTTATATATATATATATCGCTATGACTATGCCGAAGCTATATATCCAAGAAATGCATTTGTATCTCAATGCCTCATTGCTGATGCTGCGAACAACCAAATAAAATCTAATTCAAAGGTGCTGATACTTATTTCAAACTCAAAATTGGTATTTAAGTTTGAAACAAAGGCGTGTTTATGCTTACACTGAAAATGTAATTATCGCTTACAAATGCCCGTGTAACGTCGTGTTTATTACTAAGCTATGTTCTTGTTTGGAAGGCCAAGAAAGCCTTGAACTGGTGATGCCTTGGAACTTCTAGCCGACGATCGGTGCTTTAATATGGAAGCTAATCCTGTATTTTGTCTCAATGGACAACTACGACTTTGACACCGTTCGTCGTTAAACGTGACGACTACGACCTCGTCAAGGACACCTGGCGTCATTTTATTGGTGGTCCGGACGCGTCCGGGTGTATCTAATTACATTTCACGGGTGATTTTGGACGTTCGGGGGCGTCAAATTACTCAGAGTTTTCAGATGGATTGGATATGTGAGAAGCTGGATCTGTAAATTTCCGCGATCATTTTGGTGTTAGTTATGGCGTCTGATATGATCGTCTTGGTGTTAGTTATGGCGTCTGATGTGATCGTTTTGGTGTTCATTATATATGGCGTCTGATGTGAACATTTTGGTGTTCGTTATGGCGTCTGATGTGATCGTTTTGGTGTTTGTTATGGCGTCTGGTGTGATTTCAAAGTCATTAGCGAACTTTATTGCGGCAGTACGGGCGAGAAAGCGCCGACGACAGTATTGGTTGTCTGTTTACGCCGTATTTAGTTTCTTCCCCTCTAGGTATATTTCCAGTTATTTGCTTTGTTGCCCAACTCACAGCACCTCTGTCTTCTCCAGATTCACTTTCAGTCAGTGTTTGCTGAAGATATCATTCCACTCAGTTGTTCCTGTAAATCCGCGTCCCCGTTCGCTACCACCGCTAGATCATCTGCATACAGTACTTTCTGGAGAATATCTTTTGTACTGGTCTTTATCAGTTCCATCACTGCGATAAACAGCAGTGGGCTCAGGGCACCCTGTCTCAAGCCAATGTTCACTTTGAATTCTTCTGAGATTCCAGGTCCACACACCACTCTGCCCTTCATGTCCCTTCCACCACCATAACCTCTGCCTCTGGGACCCCCATCCATCTCAGTGTCGCCATTGCCATCTTTCTCGGTACCATGTCATAAGCTTTCTCCTAGTCTATAAAACCCACAGCCATACTCTCCTGTCCCTCCAACTTCTTTTCAATCAGCTGTCTCAGCGCAAACATTCCATCAGCTGTACTTCTTCCTCTTCTGAAGCCCTGTTGTTCTTCTCCGATTTCTCCTTCCAATATTGTTCTTATCCTTCCATCCAGGATTCTCTCCAACATCTTCAGCATGTGGGTCAGCAATGTGATGCCTCTGCATTTCCCTGGGTCATGCACATCCTTTGTCCACCAGATTCCAACGCGTTCGGCCACCACCAACATTTCGACTCATCAATACCAGTCGCCCGTCCTTTCTTCATCTTCTTCATTGCTCTTTCTACCTCTTCATCCACAATCTCCTTCACCTTTACTTCTCCCTCCACTGTATAGATATATAACTAAATACTTTATATAACTCTACTTCAATGCTGCATTACATTGTCCAATCAACGTCATTTGTTTATCGTTGTATCTTTTAGAACACAAAGTAAGACCTTTGCGTCATAGATTTGTGCGCATAGTCTTATCTGACCAAGTAAGCAAAACACTTACCATACGAGATAACAACTAGAGCTCGTACCACATGTTGACGGGTAGATCACAGCACAGCTGACTAGTTGAGAATACTCCCCGCCGCCCTTTCAACTACCCGATGGAAAGGAAAAAAGTAGAAAATGTTATGCAAGTGATACAAGCCTCCAGCTTCAGGCCACGGTTGACAGCACGAGCTCATTAAACATTTAAATGGACACATCGACGCAGGTGCCTTGACATCCTGGATAATCGCGTCGCAGCGACAAGAACGCTGCTGAGATGAATCTGGCCAGATGTAAATGCCTCCTTTTAGCGGCTTTGTCGTTAGGAATATCAGTACCGATGATGATACATATACACAATGTTTCTCAAGATAAATACGTACGAATGTGTTTTGCGAAGTTTAACACGTTTGCGGCTACCACAGTGCAGTCTGAACGGGAAAGGCATAGCCAGAATCAGATGACGCTGACAACAACAACAAACCAAAGCAAACCGATGACGGTAAACGCCAAGAATACATCACATCCAGGTAGGTTTTCCTTGGCATATCTTAATTTTGTAGAACTCTTGGATGGTGTCCCATGATTTAACAACATTACTGCAATTCACAGCAAAATAAATACCCAGATGGCACCTGGATAAGGATTTTTTACTTCACGCAACCATCTCCCTTTCTAGAAATCTCACATATAGAAAAGGCATGATGTTGTTCTCTACATCTTGTCTGGTGAATATTATGCTGCCTGTAACATCGACACTGGTCATATGTTGCGGTAGTTTCCCCGGTTTTCCTGTTTGCACGTAGTATATAATCTTCATATTGCATCAGCTCCTTCATTTGTAATCGACCTGGGAAGTGGCTATGACGTTGCCATCTTCGAAAGATAGACAACAATTTTTTTTAAATATATGCGATACAATAATTCCACTATGACAACCAGTACTGTGTTATATTAGAAAGCTGGCATAAATAATGGGGGCATATTGACGTAAGTGAATGGTTCTTATTATAAGACCATGCGTGTTTGCGACAATGTGGCTACATCGTATTTAGTTCTATGATTGGTCTTCTTTTAGTATGTTTTGTACCAGTGCTATAACTTACCATTAAGTTTCACAAACATTATATGAATAAGGCACGCCGCTACAGCCACATTCTAGGAATCAGGGACGCATCTACAATGGGTGGTGGCCCGGAGCGGGAGGTGCACTGGCACCCGGGCGCCGGGACTGGGGGGGGGGGGGGGTGACGGTCAATCCAAGCGAATAACATCGCATAGTAAAATATACCATCCATCACACGCGATTCTGCTTTTTAATTTTGACAATCACAGTTTGAACTTGGCTGTTGTGTTAGCCAATCGGGAACTAATTGTTATTACATTTCTAAGCTATCAGTAAAATTAATTATATATTTTGGGACTGTGTAGTTGTAGACAATTAGAGGATGGCTAGAGCAACAAAGGTGAATAAAATGGCAAATGTGGTGCCCAGTGCTATGCTAAGTGTGCATCCTAAAAGCGTGAGTAGCAATTTTTTATTACAACAAATATTGATCAAATTGGGTATTAGAATAGACGGTTGTCAAAATACCATAGGTAAAGTCAAATTACTATAATAGTATTTGACCCCTTGGTCAAAACACTTCATAGCAAACAAACTCATGTTCATTACAATAAACTACAGGAAACATAATATCACGAATTTATATCATATATTATAGTTCAGTTTGGACGTCTCACGAACTCGTTCCACTTTGGCCATGTTGTACGGAGCTCGCACTTCGTATCCAAATAATAAGATATGTTTGCCGATATTCCTTATAACAACTGATGATGCGCCATCAAGATAGTATATTTGTTCGGAAATATTTGCCATAGTTTAATATATCGTTGAACAAAACACTTCTACACAACATCTACAACTATACACTATACATTGCGACACTTGGTGTGCGAAGACTGCCACAGCTGGGTAGATTTTGCATTGTCCGGGTGTGGAAAGTCATGGGCAGAAACCATGGAGGAAGGATTCACCTTTCAGTGCATTGGATGTTGGAAGGTGGAGTGTTTGCAGAAGGAGATAGTTAGGTTGACAGATATTGTGAAGGGAATGGAGATGGGAATTAGCAAGGAGGCAGGTCGAATGGAGAGAGATGACAGGGAGAGAGGTGAGGATACTGCAAGACTGAAGGAGAATAGCAGTGGCAAGAAAACTGAGGAAAGGAGATTGAGAGGAGAGAAGGTGATTGGAGGGGAAGAAATTGGAAAATCGACAACAGAAAACGTGACAAGCGTGAAGGTGACAGGGAAGAAAGTGACTGTAGAGAAGGAGGGAGGGAAGATGGAACGGGAGAGAAGAGAGGAAAATGAGACGGGACGAAAGAAGGAGGGACGAAAGGAAGTGAGAGCAAATGTGATAGAAGAGAAGTCGATAAAAGGGACGCTGACAGGAGGAAAGGTGACAAGAGAAAAAGCGACACGAAAGAATGGATCGGAAGAGAATGTGACGGGAGAGAAGACGGCAGGGGGGAAAGACAACAACCAGACAGATGCTCACCGAAGAAGGAGCTATTCTAAGGCAGTGATTGAGGGGGCAATGAGGAAAGAGAGGGTGTTTATGGGTGACTCCATTATGAGAAAGACGGACAAGACACTGAGCGAGGGGAAGGACATCGTTGTTTGTTTACCGGGGGCTAGGATTGAACATGTAACTGACAGGGTAGAGAAGGTATTGGGACATGGCAAGGGTGGGTCTATACTGGTACATGTAGGAACAAATAATGCAGACAGGGAGGGAACAACTGCGATAGTACAGAAGTATAGACAGTTAGTGAGGAAGCTAAAGAAGACGAGAGTCGAACAGGTTATTTTGTCAGGAATTTTGCCAGTAATGGGAGGAAGGGGGGCAATGTATAGAAACTGCAAGAGGATGGCGATCAATGCACTAGCTGAGCAGATGTGTGAAGAAGAGGGGGTGGGATTCACAGATTTATGGGGATACTTTGTTGGGAGGGAAGATATGTACACGAGAGATGGCCTCCATCTTAGTGGAAAGGGGGCAGCAGTTTTCTCAGAGAATCTGCTGCAAACTGTTGACAGTGGGACAGGTTGCATCTATTTAAACTAGATTCGCAGGGGGGACTCACAGAAAAGCCTGAAAATGGAGGCATAGATAAAGACAGCACAAATAAATCAACAAATAACAGTCTGGAAAACTCTTCTGAAGCTGGATATAAATGTGTTTGTTTAAATGCAAGGAGTATAGTAAACAAAAGAAATGAACTAAACATTATGGTAGAAGATATTGACCCTCATATAATATGTATAACCGAATCCTGGACCACCACCGATATATCAGATGCTGAATTGGGACTGACAGAATATGTAATGTTTAGAAAAGATAGAATAGGAAGAAAGGGAGGTGGAGTTATTTTATATATTAAAGAATCTATTCAGGCTTATGAAATAAAATTAGAAAGAGAAGCAGATTGCGAAGAAGCTGTTTGGTGTAACATAGTTACAGGAAACTCAACGTTAACAGTTGGGTTAGTTTATCGAAGTCCAAACATAAGCATAGAAGAGAATGAAAAAATACAAAACGCTATAAGGGAAGTAAGCAAACGGGACTGTATTATTATGGGGGATTTTAACCATGGGCATATACAATGGAAATCTCTACAGAGTATGGGGAGAGAGGACCACAAGTTTTTAGTTTTACTTCAAGATACATTCCTTTCTCAACATGTGCGAGAACCAACCAGGGGTGAGAATGTGTTAGACATAGTTTTGTCCTCACAGAATGAATTAGTTGACAATGTCAAGATATGTGAGCCACTGGGGAGTAGCGATCACAACCAGATACATTTTACCATCAAAGTAAAATCAGAAAGGAATAGCAAAAAGCAGTATAGGAGAAATTTCCACAAAGGAAGGTATAAGGACATGAGGAAATATTTAGCAAAGATAGACTGGAATAAGACACTGAAAAATAAGACGGCAACAGAATGCTGGAATATATTAAAGAGTGAAATTAAGTGCATAATCGATAAATTTGTACCCTTCACAAAACAAGGAAAACGGTCCAAAAAGAAACACTTATCGAAAGAAGCCATTAGAAAAATTAAGTATAAACAAATGATGTGGAAGTCGTATAGATGTACTGGAAATGATGAAGACTACAACAATTATAAAGAAGCACTTAACCAAGCTACAGCTGAAATTAGAAATTCAAAGAGAAGCTATGAACAACAATTAGCTAGTAATATAAAACATGACAGCAAGAGTTTTTATGCGTATGTTCGAAGCAAACAGAAAGTTCAAGATAAGGTCGGTCCTCTAGAAGATAGTGCTGGAAATATAATATCAGAGGGATTCATAATGGCAGAAGACCTGAATGAGTACTTTAGTTCAATGTTTACCAGGGAAGATATTAGTTCACTGCCAATACCAGAGGCTAAGTTCAAGGGGGCAGATTCAGACTATTTAGGACAATTAATTGTAACCCCGGAAATGGTAGCTAAGAAAATAAGGGCTATGAAGGATAATAAATCACCTGGAGTGGATGGTATTCCACCCAAACTACTATTGGAAATTGTAGAACAAATTAGCATACCACTTGCAACAGTTTTCAACTTGTCATTAGAAGAGGGAGTGGTTCCTTTAGAATGGAAAGAAGCAAACATTATACCGTTATTCAAAAAAGGTTCGAGTAACAAGTCAGAGAACTATAGACCAGTGAGTTTAACATCAGTGATTTGTAAATTATTAGAAAGACTAATTAAAGATCACATGGTGGATTTTCTTGTTAAACAAAACTTGATAAACCCATCTCAACATGGTTTTTTTAAAGCGAGGTCATGCTTCACAAATATATTATGTTTTTTGGAAGACATCACTAAGTGGGTAGATGAGGGATCACCAGTAGATATCGTCTACTTAGATTTTCAAAAAGCTTTTGACAAAGTACCACATCAAAGATTACTGCTTAAACTAAAGGCCCATGGCATAGGAAATGGTATAATAAACTGGATAGAACAATGGCTGATTGACAGAAGACAACGTGTAGTAGTTGATGGGGAGGCTTCAAACTGGAAATCGGTATTGAGTGGGGTACCACAGGGATCAGTATTAGGTCCTATATTATTCTTAATATACATCAACGATTTGGATGATGAAATAACAAGCAAGGTGTTGAAATTTGCGGATGATACAAAAGTGTTTAGAAGGATTAAAAGTGATGGAGATAGACAGCATTTACAAGATGATCTTGACAGGTTAATCAAATGGTCTGAAAAGTGGCAAATGATGTTCAATTTTGGGAAATGTAAATGCCTCCACATAGGACATGGGAACGAAGAGGTAGAATATAAAATGGGGGGTACTGTATTAAGTACTACTGTAAAAGAAAAGGACTTAGGGTTAACCGTTAGTGCTGATATGAAGATTTCAGAGCAGTGCGGAATTGCAGCTTCAAAGGGAAATCAAATCCTTGGATTAATTAGGCGAAACATAGCGTATAAGGAAAAAGAGCTAATAATACCGCTGTACAAAACAATAGTTAGGCCTCATTTAGAATATTGTATTCAAGCGTGGAGGCCATATCGCAGGAAGGACATAGATATGCTAGAAAGAGTGCAGAGGAGAGCAACTAAAATGATACCAAATCTGAGGGATCTTAGTTACGAAATACGCCTAAAAAATGCTGTTTAACAACACTAGAGACCAGGAGATTGAGAGGAGATCAGATAGAAGTGTTTAAAATATTGAAGGGTTATGAAAATATTGATAGAAATATGTTTTTCTCAGTTAAGAAAGATAGAAGGACTAGAGGACATGATCTTTACCTGCTGATTGTGTGGGTGCTAGTAGCGTGAATATGTTTAAAAATAAAATCGACACATACCTCAGACGAGCGGGATACACATAGATAAAAGGGTCGGACTCTCGATAAGCCAAGGGCTTCCTTGTCCACCTGCTACCTAGAGTTAATTCTCTGGGTGGCAATCTTGTTAAATCTTGTTAAATCTATACAACATCAACTACAATACTGCGAATAACAGCCACATAACATGGCAACCGTCGGCTGAAAGGGGAACTGAAACACAGCTGTTGCATGCTATACATTTCAATATATAATATCGATGTATACACTTATTGCGACAGAAACCTACTCTTTTATAAGACAAACTGGAAAACCGATTTTGTTGTGCCGGTGCCTAAATCGGTAAGATAGAGCACTGCGTATCACTATCTTTGTTCTATGCAAGATGGTTTGAGTCGCTCCTATCTAGTCAATGTACATGTTCGATTCATTTCGATTTACTTCATTAATAGACATTTATGCGCGAAAACAAAAAGATATTGCCTTATTTTACATGGTAGGCGTTATAGATGTCGACAAATCATTTGTATGCGCGTACAAAATAAAAAAGTGAAATTAAATCACAACTATTTATAATCAAAGAAAGCATTTCCTACCCCATACTTCCCGTTCCTCATTAATATTCAAGAAGAAATGACGCGTAAATTTGCAGGCAGTCAATCATCGACGAAGTGGTCATTATTTTGCAAGGAGATATGTGGGTGGGAATTTTCGTACCAAAATAAAATATGACATATTATAATATAAAGTTGCGCATTTTTCTAAGTCACGTTAGTATATTAATTGTTAACTTGCATGCAAGGTCACGTTACTTTAAAGTGTGCTTTCCTGTTAAAATTGTGGTACTTTGTTTCATGCTTTAAACTTTTCTTACCAGGTATTAACAATAATAACGCCTGTATAGACGTACTTGGAAATGTTATTATCTGCTATTATGCTACGTATTTAGTTCAAATCATGCAATCAATAAATGAAGTTCTGTAATTCACAGTTACGCTGAGTCGTGGTGGCAGGTAAGTTGTTAATTATGTTGGTGTTTCGTCTGTATAACTGTTGTGTAATTCACAGTTACGCTATGTCATGGTGGCAGGTAAGTTGTTACTTATGTTGGTGTTTCGTCTGTATAACTGTTGTGTAATTCACAGTTACGCTATGTCATGGTGGCACGTAAGTTGTTACTTATGTTGGTGTTTCGTCTGTATAACTGTTGTGTAATTCACAGTTACGCTATGTCATGGTGGCAGGTAAGTTGTTACTTATGTTGGTGTTTCGTCTGTATAACTGTTGTGTAATTCACAGTTACGCTATTTCATGGTGGCAGGTAAGTTGTTACTTATGTTGGTGTTTCGTCTGTATAACTGTTGTGTAATTCACAGTTACGCTATGTCATGGTGGCAGGTAAGTTGTTACGTATGTTGGTGTTTCGTCTGTATAACTGTTGTGTAATTCACAGTTACGCTATGTCATGGTGGCAGGTAAGTTGTTACTTATGTTGGTGTTTCGTCTGTATAACTGTTGTGTAATTCACAGTTACGCTATGTCATGGTGGCAGGTAAGTTGTTACTTATGTTGGTGTTTCGTCTGTATAACTGTTGTGTAATTCACAGTTACGCTATGTCATGGTGGCAGGTAAGTTGTTACTTATGTTGGTGTTTCGTCTGTATAACTGTTGTGTAATTCACAGTTACGCTATGTCATGGTGGCAGGTAAGTTGTTACTTATGTTGGTGTTTCGTCTGTATAACTGTTGTGTAATTCACAGTTACGCTGAGTCATGGTGGCAGGTAAGTTGTTACTTTTGTTGGTGTTTCGTATGTATAACTGTTGTGTAATTCACAGTTACGCTGAGTCATGGTGGCAGGTAAGTTGTTACTTATGTTGGTGTTTCGTCTGTATAACTGTTGTGTAATTCACAGTTACGCTGAGTCATGGTGACAGGTAAGTTGTTACTTATGTTGGTGTTTCGTATGTATAACTGTTGTGTAATTCACAGTTACGCTGAGTCATGGTGGCAGGTAAGTTGTTACTTATGTTGGTGTTTCGTCTGTATAACTGTTGTGTAATTCACAGTTACGCTATGTCATGGTGGCAGGTAAGTTGTTACTTATGTTGGTGTTTCGTCTGTATAACTGTTGTGTAATTCACAGTTACGCTGAGTCATGGTGGCAGGTAAGTTGTTACTTATGTTGGTGTTTCGTATGTATAACTGTTGTGTAATTCACAGTTACGCTATGTCATGGTGGCAGGTAAGTTGTTACTTATGTTGGTGTTTCGTCTGTATAACTGTTGTGTAATTCACAGTTACGCTGAGTCATGGTGGCAGGTAAGTTGTTACTTATGTTGGTGTTTCGTCTGTATAACTGTTGTGTAATTCACAGTTACGCTATGTCATGGTGGCAGGTAAGTGGTTACTTATGTTGGTGTTTCGTCTGTATAACTGTTGTGTAATTCACAGTTACGCTATGTCATGGTGGCAGGTAAGTTGTTACTTATGTTGGTGTTTCGTCTGTATAACTGTTGTGTAATTCACAGTTACGCTATTTCAAAAAAAATTAGGTATATGTCAGTAAAAGTAGGTAATAACTCGAGCTTACAATATATTTCTACATAATACTAATACATGGACAACTACAGCTTTATTTATTGTCATGTCCTAATATGAAGCATTGAAGGGACGAACTAAGGCACCTTCCCTACCCACTGGAAATATTTCGAACTGAGCAATTGATAACATGCAACGTGTTGAGGCTTTGATTCTGATGGTTAACCTAAAATATTTTATTTGTAAATCATGTATATAATTTAATTGTTGGCCAAAAATAAAGCTCCGACCCATTGGTATGTATGTTTATGTGGAGCCCTCTGTCGGCTACTTTGTCTACTCATTAACTCTTAGCCCGATTATTCAGACTCCGTAATGTGGCGCCACCGTTTGTCAAACTGGAACTTCGAGCGCCAAACTTTCAGGAGTAATCTACGATCCCAAGAATAGGACGTCAAACATATGTCAAGATTTTCACCTTTTATGGGATAAACCAGTTGTTCGGAACGTACAACCTAATGTACGCTTAAAACGTAAACCGAACAATCGCAGGAACCACGCGCGCGCTGGGCAAATACTTCGGGAAAACGGCCCCTGCGTCATAAACTTGGCAACATGGAGTAGACGCAAACACATTGTCACGCCTTGCTATACATAATATCACGTCTATCATATTTTTAAAAATATTTATAATTCGACAACATTGATTTCATGTCATCGACTGTGTCTCTCTGGTAGTAGAATATGTAGTAATAATTGCAATAATACAAAAATATAAACAATAGCAACAGCAATAATACCAATAAGACAACTTCTTTTGCGCCTAAATCCTTAGATGCCAAACTAGGAGGAGCATCAGAATAACAGGATTGGTCAATCTTAAAACACCGATAAGCCATAATAAAGATGTCAACGTGTATGCCAGGGAGCTAAGGTGGACACGGAAGGTTACAACGGTAAGGTGTAATTGACGGCGGAAATGTGAAATGTTTTAACTGGTCTATATATATGATATATATATATATATGTATATATATATATATATATTCATATATATATATATATACATATTCATCTATATATATATATGTACAGCGATGAATATATATATATATATATATTTATAAATATATTCATATATATATATATGTATATATTGTTTTTAAAGAAATTACAACGTGTGCAAAATCAGCAAGAATTTTAACAATATTTAACAAGATTGCCGACCAGAGCTACAACTTCCAAGACGGCTTGCGGACAATGAAGCCTTTGGCTTATCGAGAGTCCAATAATTTTCCACCTACGTATAACCCGCCCTCGCCAGATAGCTGTCAATTTTATTTTTGAGCATATTCATTCTGCTAGCGTTAACACAATCATCAGGTAATTTGTTCCAGTCATTTATTGTCCTCTGAGAGAATTAGTACTTTCTCATATCCAACCTACACTGTTCCTTGACTAATGCTGCATTGTGCCCTCTGGTTATACTGCCTTCTTTCAGTTTGAAGAATGTATTTCTATCAATATCCTCATAACCATTCAATATCTTACAAACTTCTATTTGGTCTCCTCTTAGTCTCTAGTGTTGTCAACCAACCCACATTCTAATAGGCGTCTTTCATAACTGAGATCGTTCAGTTCAGGAATCAGCTCATTAGCTCTTTGTTGTACTCTTTCTAGCGTATCTTTGTCCTTCAAACGATATGGCCTCCACGTTTGTATACAATATTCCAAATATGGCCTAACTATTGCTTTGTACAGTGTTCAATTAGCTGTTTCTCCTTATATGTGATATTTCTCCTAATTAGCCCTATTATTTGGTTACCCTTTGATGCAACAATTCCACGTTGCTCCGAAACTTTCATGTCAGCACTAACTGTTACACCTAAGGCCTTTTCTTTTACAGTTTTACCTAATATAGTATCCCGCATTATGCATTCTTTGTTCACGTATCCATATCATATGTGGGTGCATTTACACTTCCCAAAATTGAATAACATTTGCAATTTTTCAGACCATTTGACCAATTTGGCTAGATCATCCTGTAAAGTGTGTTTATCTGCATCTGTTTTAACTGTTCTGAACACTTTTGTATCGTCTGCGAATTTCAGTATTTTATTTGATACATCACCATCTAAATCATTTATGTATATCAAGAATAATATAAGCCCCAACACCGACCCCTGTGGCACTCCAATCAAAACTGGTTTCCAGTTTTAAATCTCCCCCTCTACTATTACTCTCTGTTTTCTGTGTGTCAACCATGTTTCTATCCAACTGATCACACCATCCACTGTACCATGGGTGACCCACCATCTACCCACTTTGTAATTTCTTCTAAAAAACATACGAGATTGGTTAGACAAGACCTAGCTTGTAGTGATCCATGTTTACATTCATCTATTAGTTTGTGTTCTACAAGGAATTCCACCATGTGGTCTCTAATAACCGCTTATAAAATTTGCATAAAACTAATGTTAAGCTCACTGGTCTGTAATTATCTGTCTTGCTCCTCGGTCCCTTTTTAACTAATGGTGTGACAAGTTAAAGAATATAGCAAGTGGTGTACTGATTTGGTCTACAATTTCCTTAAGCAGTTTTGGTGGTATCTGGTCAACTCCAGGTGATTTGTTTTCTTTCATCATCTTAATTTTCTTTGATATCATTTCAGGAGTAGCAAACAACTGTCCTAATTGATTTGAATCATTCCCCTAAAATTTAGTAACTGGCAATGGCAGTGAATTGATATCTTCTGTGGTAAACACTGAGCTGAAATACTTATTGAAGGCCTCTGCCATTTGAAACCCATCGTTTCCTGCGCTGTTTTTTAGTGGTCCCACCTTCTGTTTACTCCTTACATAAGTGTAATTTTTGCTCAAAAGTTCGTTTGGATTTTCAAATGTTTATTGTAGCTGGGTTAAGGGCCTCTTTGTAGTTGCTACAGTCTTCTAAATTATCGGTGTTTATGTAAACTCTCCACATGATTTGTTTGTAAGCAATCTTTCGTACAGCGTCTTTTGATAAGTGTTTCTTCCTAGATCGTTTCCCTTGTTGTGACACGATGTTTCAATTTCCGCGATATATGCCATTACTCTTTGGCGTCCTGTTTTGCTAAAGGGAGTAGGCAAATATATACACACACACACATATATATATATATATATATATATATATATATATATATATATATATATATATATAGACTTTTCTAACACATATAACATAATATATATATATATATATATACATATGTTTTATATGTTAGAAAAGTGGTCAGTCAACGTTTCCCTAAACATGCCTTTAGAAGTTCGATTTCTCCCGAATCCGACCAAGCTTCTACCGTACTCACTTCTAAACGGCAATCAGCTAAACGTGCACAGATCAGCATTAACTTAATTGAGAACGCGTTCTAACAAATAATATATATATACTTACACCTCACTTTTTATGCCTAGTTTATCAGAACTATTATTTTCGTACAATATCTTATTTTTTGTATTTCTTGATGATTTCATGTTATTACAGATTACCGGGATGGCCGCGTCCTCTGTTGGATTATGACGGCGCCAGAGTTCTTACACAAGAAGGCAGTTCACGTACGGAACACTTGGGGGCGCGAGTGTAATGTTCTCCTTTTCGCAAGCGACTACAAAGATGACTCCTTCGGAACCATCGACATCACCGTACCGCACGGACGTGATTATCTACCGATGAAGACTTTCAAGACATTTGAGTTCATCTACAACAATCATATGAACGACGCAGACTGGTTTTTTAAGGCTGACGATGATACTTACGCATACATGGACAACATGCGACGTCTCCTGGAACGACACGATACCAATACGGCTATTTATTTTGGTTACCAGTGGCAGAGATTTATGAAACAGGTATGTCACAACTTATATGTGTTTCTATCGACAACGAGGGTTTCCATGTCTTCCCTGTCTCAGCCGTCTCCCCCGTCAGCCCTGGGGGTTGAAACCGCACCACGTGGTCTGTTCAACCCTCTCGTCGAACCGTTCCCTTTTATCCCCCATCAGCTCTGGGGATTGAGGCCATATCACGTGGTCT
>OZ023205.1:74653426-74684065 GCA_963995525.1 Escarpia spicata | reverse complement strand
GATGTTGATGCTGTTTGATGCTGTTGATGCTGTTGATGCTGTTGTTGATGCTGTTTGATGCTATTGGTGATGTTGATGCTGTTGATGCTGTTGATGCTGTTTTTGCTGTTGATATAGTTGATGCTGTTAATGCTGTTTTGCTGTTGGTGTAGTTGATGTTGTTGATGCTGTTGTTGTTTTTGTTGTTGTTGATGATGCTGTTGATGCTGTTTTGCTGTTGATGTAGTTGATGTTGTTAATGCTGTTGTTGCTGTTGATGTAGTTGAAGTAATTATTGCTACTATTGCTACAGGTATAATTACAACTGTTGCGGTTGTTATTATAATCCCTAGAATAGCTGTAGCTGTTGCTGCTGTTGATATAGCTACCAATATAATTGTTGGTTTTGCTACAGCTACTATATTGAACTATTATTGATGTTGTTGCTCTAGACCGGTCATTGCGGTTGCTGCAGCAACGTCTTGTTTCACTTGTCGTGCTCTAACTCGGAACGTTTGATGTTCGATCGCTGGCGTTGCTATCGTTTTATCTCTGCTCGCATCCGTCGAACGAAAACCACTACATCACAGAGGTCGCTTAGCGGCAGGAAACATCGAGTCGGGTTTTTGATTTAACCGTCTCTTCGCGATGGAGCCACCGATATTATCGAAGACAATAATTCACAACTAGTGCGTCTTGTCACGGCTAATATGAAATAATCTTGAGCGCACTTGATCGATGATAAGATACGCGTGTTCGACCAGGAGCCCACGGGTCACGCTGTGGGAAAGGCATCTCCCGCGGTTGATGGCGTGCAGCGAAGCTTATCGTGCCGTTTACTTGGCGTTGTCATCTCCAGTTTCATTACCACTGCTCGGTATCGATTTAAACACCGACAGCAGAGAGAGAGAGAGAGAGAGAGAGAGAGAGAGAGAGAGAGAGAGAGAGAGAGAGAGAGAGAGAGAGAGAGAGAGAGAGAGAGAGAGAGAGAGAGAGAGAGAGAGAGAGAGAGAGAGAGAGAGAGAGAGAAGAGAGAGAGAGAGAGAGAGAGAGAGAGAGAGAGAGAGAGAGAGAGAGAGAGAGAGAGAGAGAGAGAGAGAGAAGAGAGAGAGAGAGAGAGAGAGAGAGAGAGAGAGAGAGAGAGAGAGAGAGAGAGAGAGAGAGAGAGAGAGAGAGAGAAGAGAGAGAGAGAGAGAGAGAGAGAGAGAGAGAGAGAGAGAGAGAGAGAGAGAGAGAGAGAGAGAGAGAGAGAGAGAGAGAGAGAGAGAGAGAGAGAGAGATTTTATTTGCGTCCTTGACCAATGACGTAGACCCAGTGTCCTAGGCCAATGTCCTAAACCATTGTCCCTAGACCAGTGTCCTAGACCGATGTCCTAAATCAATGTCCTAGGCCAATGTCCTAAAGCAAGAGAAGTACTGGTCGCAACATTGAAACCTACACTCTTAGAGTCTAGACCCCAATGCTGCGACCAGTGGATTAGGAGATTGCATGTTTCGATTGCACTGTTATACAAAATAGCACCTCAGCTAATCAATACAGAACATTGCACTATGGTACGAGAGCAACCACTGGAAACAAACCGTAACGCAACGTTCTAATATATACTTTTATGTCGAGATTTATATATATATATATATATAATATGCATATATATATAGATAGATACAGAGAGAGGAGGAGAAAGGGCAGAGAGGGGGAGAGAGGAGGAGAGAGGGGGAGAGAGGGAAGAGAAGGGGAGAGGGGGAGAGAGTGGGAGAGAGAGGGGAGAGGGGAAGAGAGGGGAAGAGAGGGGGAGAGAGAGAGAGAGAGAGAGAGGGAGAGAGAGAGAGGGAGAGAAGAGAGAGAGAGAGAGAGAGAGAGAGAGAGAGAAGAGAGATAGACTGAGAGAGAGAAAATCCGTACAATAGAACGTTTTGTCATTCCCATACCTTTTACACTGAAGGGCCATCACGTGGATGGTTTCCAACAATCCTACATATCTCGTACAGTTCTTTCGCATTTGCTACAATCTACCAACTATGTTGTTGTTACTGAAAGTAGCATTATCCGCGAAATGGGCACCTGCCTTTGTTGTTATTATATATTGCGTTATATATTGGTGTATTCTTCAGTTCATTGTGTACAACATTCCTTATAATACCTTTTCCTGTGATGTACAATTTCTTTCTTAAGGTAATTTTAATTTTTCATTGTATGTTCAGCAAATACACACACTTGTTAACACTTTCGTTTCGATCGTCTGTGTCGTCAATCCTGTACTGCTGACAAGCACGTCACGTGGGTTTGGTTGTCTACTGTCAAATTGTCATCACCTGGAATTGCTATGTAAAAAATAAGAAGCACTATTAATTTGGACATATTTAAAAAATAAAAAACATAAGGAATATGGACATCTTAATTACACGAAACACCCGGTATTATTCATTGAATAAAATGGCATTGCCTTCTTCGTAATAGGATTGTACAAAATTACTAGAACAAAGTCAAATACTAAATTATATAGACAAACCGTAACACACAAAACACGGAATTATATTTTCTATGTGAATTTGTATACACCCATATAGCAATGTAGAAACTAAGAGAAAGAAAGAATTGGCTTATGTGAAGATACCCTCTAAGAAGATATTTGGACACAGGACTAGGACACAAGTCTAAGACACTGGTCTAGGACACTGGTCTAGGAGATTGGTTTAGGACATTGGTCTAGGACACGGGTCTAGGAGATTGGTCTAGGACATTGGTCTAGGATATTGATTTAGGACATTGGTCAAGGACACTGGTCTAGGAGATTGGTCTAGGACATTGGTCTAGGACGCTGGTTTAGGACACTGGTCTAGGACACTGGTCTAGGAGATTGGTCTAGGACATTGGTCTAGGACATTGGTCTAGGACATTGGTCTAGGACACTGGTCTAGGAGATTGGTCTCGGACATTGCTTTAGGACATTGGCCTAGGACATTGATTTAGGACATCGGTCTAGGACACTGGTCTAGGACAATGGTTTAGGACATTGGCCTAGGACACTGGTCTACGTCACTGGTCAAGGACGCAAATAAAGTATTTTGTAAGGCTGTGTATGCATGCATGTGTCTATTTACATCAGTAGCTGCGTCATGTTTTGTTGAACATTGTCTTCTAGTCAAACATTGCTTTCAGAATACATTATTAATTTAGTTTGTATATTGCAGTAACTAAGAATCCGTGTTTCCATCCATTACAGCACGTTTCTCACAATGCACTACGGATTGTCACAATTTCACACTAATCCGCGCCCACTCCGGATACCTGTCCACCTACATGACAAAGGAAGAGAAGTCAGCATGCACAACCAGAAGTAGATGTCCGTGGCGTTTGCGAGTCGCGCCCGGACAAAGGATCAACGTGACGCTGATTAACTTCAACATCGGCGAATTGTACAGCAAGAACAACTGTCACAGGTAGGTACAGTGGGAGAGTGGGAGGAATAGGCGCTATAGCGTAGTGGGGGCATGGAAGGAATAGGCGCTATAGCATAGTAGGAGAGTGGAAGGAATAGGCGCTATAGCGTAGTGGGAGAGTGGAAGGAATAGGCGCTGTAGTGTAATGGAAGAGTGGAAGGGATAGGCGCTATAACGTAGTGGGAGCGTGGAAGGAATATGCGCTATAGCATAGTGGGAGAGTGGAAGGAATGGGCGCTATAGCGTAGTGGGAGAGTGGAAGGAATAGGCTGTATAGCTTAGTGGAGAGTGGAAGGAATAGGCGCTATAGCATAGTGGGAGAGTGGAAGGAATAGGCGGTATAGCTTAGTGGAGAGTGGAAGGAATAGGTGCTATAGCGTAGTGGGAGAGTGGAAGGAATAGGCGGTATAGCTTAGTGGAGAGTGGAAGGAATAGGCGCTATAGAATAGTGGGAGAGTGGAAGTAATATGCGGTATAGCTTAGTGGAGAGTGGAAGGAATAGGCGCTATAGCGTAGTGGGAGAGTGGAAGGAATAGGCGCTGTAGCGTAGTGGAAGAGTGGAAGGAATAGGCGCTGTAGCGTAGTGAGAGAGTGGAAGGAATAGGCGCTATAGCGTAGTGGGAGAGGGGAAGGAATAGGCGCTATAGCGTAGTGGGAGAGTGGAAGGAATAGCCGCTGTAGCGTAGTGAAAGGAATAGGCGCTGTAGCGTAGTGGGCGAGTGGAAGGAATAGGCGCTATAGCGTAGTGGGAGAGTGGAAGGAATAGGCGCTATAGCGTAGTGGGAGAGTGGAAGGAATGGGCGCTGTAGCGTAGTGGGAGAGTGGAAGGAATAGGCGCTGTAGCGTAGTGAGAGAGTGGAAGGAATAGGCGCTATAGCGTAGTGGGAGAGTGGAAGGAATAGGCGCTGTAGCGTAGTGGGAGAGTGGAAGGAATAGGCGCTGTAGTTTAGAGGGAGAGGGGCAGGAATAGGCGCTGTAGTGTAGAGGGAGAGTGGAAGGAATAGGCGCTATAGCGTAGTGGGAGAGTGGAAGGAATAGGCGCTGTAGCGTAGAGGGAGAGTGGAAGGAATAGGCGCTGTAGTGTAGAGGGAGAGTGGAAGGAATAGGCGCTATAGCGTAGTGGGGGAGTGGAAGGAATAGGCGCTGCAGCGTAGTGAGAGAGTGGAAGGAATAGGCGGTATAGCTTAGTGGAGAGTGGAAGGAATAGGCGCTATAGCGTTTGTGGGAGAGTGGAAGGAATAGGCGCTGTAGCATAGTGGGAGAGTGGAAGGAATAGGCGGTATAGCTTAGTGGAGAGTGGAAGGAATAGGCGCTGTAGCGTAGAGGGAGAGTGGAAGGAATAGGCGCTATAGCATAGTGGGAGAGTGGAAGGAATAGGCGCTGCAGCGTAGTGGGAGAGTGGAAGGAATAGGCGCTGTAGTGTAGAGGGAGAGGGGCAGGAATAGGCGCTGTAGTGTAGAGGGAGAGTGGAAGGAATAGGCTCTATAGCGTAGTGGAAGAGTGGAAGGAATAGGCGCTGTAGCGTAGAGGGAGAGTGGAAGGAATAGGCGCTGTAGTGTAGAGGGAGAGTGGAAGGAATAGGCGCTATAGCGTAGTGGGAGAGTGGAAGGAATAGGCGCTGCAGCGTAGTGGGAGAGTGGAATGAATAGGCGGTATAGCTTAGTGGAGAGTGGAAGGAATATGCGCTATAGCGTTGTGGGAGAGTGGAAGGAATAGGCGCTGTAGCATAGTGGGAGAGTGGTAGGAATAGGCGGAATAGCTTAGTGGAGAGTGGAAGGAATAGACGCTGTAGCGTAGAGGGAGAGTGGAAGGAATAGGCGCTATAGCGTAGAGGGAGAGTGGAAGGAATAGGCGCTATAGCGTAGTGGGAGAGTGGAAGGAATAGGCGCTGCAGCGTAGTGGGAGAGTGGAAGGAATAGGCGCTGTATCGTAGTGGGAGAGTGGAAGGAATAGGCGCTATAGCGTAGTGGGAGAGTGGAAGGAATAGGCGCTATAGCGTAGTGGGAGAGTGGAAGGAATAGGCGCTATAGCGTAGTGGGAGAGTGGAGGGAATAGGCGCTATAGCGTAGTGGGAGAGTGGAGGGAATAGGCGCTATAGCGTAGTGGGAGAGTGGAAGGAATAGGCGCTATAGCGTTGTGGGAGAGTGGAAGGAATAGGCGCTGTAGCGTAGAGGGAGAGTAGAAGGAATAGGCGCTATAGCATAGTGGGAGGGTGGAAGGAATAGGCGCTATAGCGTAGAGGGAGAGTGGAAGGAATAGGCGCTGTAGTGTAGAGGGAGAGTGGAAGGAATAGGCGCTGTAGTGTAGAGGGAGAGTGGAAGGAATAGGCGCTGTAGTGTAGAGGGAGAGTGGCAGGAATAGGCGCTGGAATGTAGAGGGGGAGTGGAAGGTATAGTCGCTATAGCTTAGTGGGAGAGTGGAAGGAATAGGCGCTGTTGTGTAGAGGGAGAGTGGAAGGAATAGGGGCTATATCGTAGTGGGAGAGTGGAAGGAATAGGAGCTGCAGCGTAGTGGGAGAGTGGAAGGAATAGGCGCTGTAGTGTAGAGGGAGAGTGGAAGGAATAGGCGCTATATCGTAGTCGGAGAGTGGAAGGAATAGGCGCTGTAGCGTAGAGGGAGAGTGGAAGGAATAGGCGCTGTAGTGTAGAGGGAGAGTGGAAGGTATGGGCGCTATAGCGTAGAGGGAGAGTGGCAGGAATAGGCGCTGTAGTGTAGAGGAAGAGTGGAAGGTATAGTCGCTATAGCTTAGTGGGAGAGTGGAAGGAACAGGCGCTGTAGCGTAGAGGGAGAGTGGAAGGAATAGGCGCTGTTGTGTAGAGGGAGAGTGGAAGGAATAGGCGCTATATCGTAGTGGGAGAATGGAAGGAATAGGCGCTGCAGCGTAGTGGGAGAGTGGAAGGAATAGGCGCTGTAGTGTAGAGGGAGAGTGGAAGGAATAGGCGGTATAGCGTAGTGGGAGAGTGGAAGGAATAGGCGCTGTAGCGTAGTGGGAGAGAGGAAGGAATAGGCGCTATAGCGTAGTGTGAGAGTGGAAGGAATAGGTGCTGTAGCGTAGTGGAAGAGTGGAAGGAATAGGCGCTGTAGCGTAGTTGGAGAGTGGAAGGAATAGGCGCTATAGCGTAGTGGGAGAGTGGAAGGAATAGACGCTGTAGCGTAGTGGGAGATTGGAAGGAATAGGCGCTGTAGCGTAGTGGGAGAGTGTAAAGAATAGGCGCTGTAGCGTAGTGTGAGAGTGGACGGAATAGGCGCTGTAGTGTAGTGAGAGAGTGGCAGGAATAGGCGCTGTAGCGTAGAGGGAGAGTGGCAGGAATAGGCGCTGTAGCGTAGTGAGAGAGTGGCAGGAATAGGCGCTATAGCGTAGAGGGAGAGTGGCAGGAATAGGCGCTGTAGCGTAGAGGGAGAGTGGCAGGAATAGGCGCTGTAGCGTAGTGGGAGAGTGGAAGGAATAAGCGCTATAGCGTAGTGGGAGAGTGGAAGGAATAGGCGCTGTAGCGTAGAGGGAGAGTGGCAGGAATAGGCGCTGTAGCGTAGTGAGAGAGTGGCAGGAATAGGCGCTATAGCGTAGAGGGAGAGTGGCAGGAATAGGCGCTGTAGCGTAGAGGGAGAGTGGCAGGAATAGGCGCTGTAGCGTAGTGGGAGAGTGGAAGGAATAAGCGCTATAGCGTAGTGGGAGAGTGGAAGGAATAGGTGCTGTAGCGTAGTGGGAGAGTGGAAGGAATAGGCGCTGTAGTGTAGTGGGAGAGTGGAAGGAATAGGCCCTGTAGCGTAGAGGGAGAGTGGCAGGTTCGCAAACGAGATTACTGCGGTTCACAACTTCTTGCTGGTGTTCGAAATTCGGGCAATTTTGTTTGTTCCACGTTGCCGCAAGTCATCCAACTCTGTAAATCGGGCGATATGTAGAGTGGTGGATGTAAGAGACCGAGTGACTTTCCCGCAGTAATTGCAATATGGCTGAATGGTTACTAGCAAAGTTGTATGTGAAATACAAAAAGATCAGAATACAATAATATTCTTCTTCTTCGGTCAAGTAATTGTAGTCACAGCACAGACCCCTTTGTTTATGAAGTATCGGACCCCGCAGTTCAATGACTTCCTCAGAAGAAAGAGCAAATAATCTGTAAGTATATGTGCGTTTGACAATAGTTCTAGTTGCAAAATGAAACAGACTAAATCTGAGCTCGGCTTGCCACCCTGTCAAACAATGTCGGGGTGTGCATACATGTCTAAAAAGACAAGTGTAAATAATTAACATTTCGTGGTTCGAATCTAAATGACAACAAGCAAACCAGCCTTGACCGCACTGACCCCACACCGGACCAGGTCCAAATTAAATGACGTAATCTGCATCCAATATCGCGATGTAATATAATATAATAATAATGATATATAATATTACGAGTGTAGCGATGTGTCAAATGAAAGTCGCCCGTTAGCTAGGCGACATTGAATGCAACACTTGAATGCAACACAGAACACGCCTACCATTATCGAGGTACTGGAACAACTTTTACCAATTTCAATATACAGGCGGCATTTCCACGTATCTGCTTTTGCAACACAGTTGCACCGCTGTTCATTGCAGCTCGCGATGACAATACAATACAATACTGGTGATGGAATTAAAATATAAACGAGCAGGCAGGCAACACTTGTCTAAGGCAAATACGACTAAGTGATGTATCGTTTCCCGCTGAACGCATCGTTTTTATTTTCTCACGTTGATAGATTCTTAATGTGTAATCCACAATGATACAAAATATTGTAGCTCGGTATATAATTAGGAAAACATCGTTCCTCCGATACCCGCGTGTTGCTGACTGATATGCAAGTGTTCAAGCCTTCGTAACTATACATTATAAAAACACTATTTCGTGAATAATAATATTATTTATTATTCAAAAATCTAAACTACCTGTAATTATCGAATACTACACCGTGTAATTAACAAAGCTAAAAGGTTTTTGCTGAAAACGAAGAAAAACAATTAAAATGGTCGTTTCCGACCTGTGCTACGGCGACATCTGAGGTGGACGGCAGTGCGGTGTGTTTCGGTTTGTCCAGTTTGTACTTCAGGACCTTTTCACTGCACGACACCGCACGAGAATGTCACATCTGTTTTTGTTTAATCTGCGTGATCAGCCGGCCGTGATCTAATTTGCAATTAATTAATTACAAAGCACTGTAATAACGGAAAGAGTGACGCGTACTGCGGGTGCATGGTAGTGGTGGTGGCGGCGGTTGTGGTTGTGCTGGTGGTGGTATATTTGAGGCAGTTGCTGCTGTGGTAAGGACGGTGGAATTGTGGCAGTTGTTGTTGTTGTGGTGATGGTGGTGATGGTTGTGTTTGGTGATGGTGGTGATGGTGGTGATGGTGGTGTGGTGGCCGAATGGTGGAGGAAGTGACGGAGTACTGCTATATAAACGCCAAGGTGTTCCATCTGTAGTATCGAGCAAGAACAATTATTTATTTAGGTTGCGTCCAATGATCAAATTTAACGACATCGCCGCGTCGACCCTATTACCTTCCATTGACTAAACCCATCTTAGTCACTCAAAATGCAATTCTTTAGATTTGTGAGTTGATTCGTTCTGTGCCGCAGCGATATGCTGCAGTGCATGCTGCGTAAACGTGTGATGTCAGAGCCGACCCGTCACCGGTAAATGCCACCGTTTGCCCCTCGGATGACAAGGTTACATGAAACTGAATCATGGTCTCAAGTCTGTAGCCGTGTACGATGCGGAGTGACAGTGCCGCTCGAAAAAGACGCTTCTCTGTTGCATCGCCAGATCTAATCAGCAGCTCACCGAGAAATGATTGATTTGCCAGTAAATCCGTTTAATTTCGTTGCTTCACAAGCAATTTTAAAATAGGTACGTCAGTTCGGTGAATGAATGTGTTCTTAACGGTCGTGCTGCGAGCGCGATAACAAGATTCCGGGGACGTTAACGGGAGCTAGCTGACGCGGCGTCAAGAAACACACTTGAATTGTGGGCACGTAGAAACGTGACGCAGAAAAAATAGCTTCAGTTGTTTAAAGCTGCCGTGCATCGCCTAAATGATCACGAGAATGATGTCAGAAGTCGACACTTTACGCTGTGAATTTATACAGCTGTCAGCCTGTCACTAGTCGCATTAGCAACAGTGCACACCCACGCGCACGTACACACATGCGGAAATGCAACATGTGTACACACATCCAAAACGCTCAAACACACAAACGTACAAACGCACGAACGCACGAACGCACGCACACACATACACCACTATTACTACTACTACTACTATTACTACTACTACGGCTACTGCTACTGCTGCTGCTACTGCTACTGCTTCTGCTGCTGCTGCTACTGCTACTGCTACTGCTACTGCTGCTACTACTGCTACTGCTACTGCTGCTGCTACTGCTACTGCTACTGCTACTGCTACTGCTACTGCTACTGCTACTACTGCACATATGTACATTACTCGTAGATATATATATATATATATATATAAAATAGTCACCTATTTAAATGTCTACAGTCATCAACATCAGCTGCATGATTTGCTTTGCTATAAACAAACTATGTAGTGTTGATCAAAATAATATTACGATATAATTGTAATAATAATAATACGGTATTTCTTCAGGGCTAATTCTAGTATAGTGGATCGATGCCCTGTACAAGGAATAAAATAAATGTACATTAATATATTAAAAACAAAACACTGGTTTTAAGACATATAATACTAAATATTAAACTAGAAACACTAATTTTAAGACTAATAATACTAACATTATAAAATAATGTCCGTCACGACGAAACAATTTAAATTAATTAAAATGTATAATAAAAAGATGAGTCTTTAAAGACTTCTTAAACATATTCAGTGTTCCTGATGCACGAATGTCCACCGGTAGTTCATCCTATAGTCGCGGTGGTGCTGCGCCAAATGCCTAGTCGCCAATGCAGTTATTCGTGATGCCTTGGTGCAGTGTTGGCGCATGGTCCTGGCGTAGGCGTCCATCACGCTCTCGTGGCTGCACAAGTTCTGCCAGATAAGATACAATATATTTGTAAGTCACCACCAACACCTTGAATACAGTTCGACTCACAACCGGCAGCCAATGCAGTTCCTTTAACACTGGCGTTATGTGGTCGTGTCTGCTGGTGCGTGTTACCAGTCTGGCTGCATTGTTCTGGACTCGCTGCAACCGATCTGTCTGGGATAACGGTAAATTGTACAAGAGTGCGTTGCATTATAGTCCAAGCGAGAGGTGACTAGTGCGTTGATCGCACTTTTCGCGGCTTCAGCTGTAAGCTGGAGCCACATTGATGAGAGTCTGTACAGATGGTAGTTACACGCAGCACCTACAGCAGCTCAAAATCAAAACATCAAAATAAATATGTTTTTCGAAATAGTATTGTTATAACTGTTGCCGACAACTAGTCATTAACATGTAGGCAGAGTAACGTGTCTAGCATTCCCGTT
The DNA here is from genome assembly GCA_963995525.1 of Escarpia spicata. Taxonomy (NCBI): domain Eukaryota; kingdom Metazoa; phylum Annelida; class Polychaeta; order Sabellida; family Siboglinidae; genus Escarpia; species Escarpia spicata. The sequence goes on along the minus strand of OZ023205.1, from coordinate 74,673,171 downwards.
GATATTGATATTGATTTTGCGCACCTACTGATCTCCCAAATGTACCACATTGCTACGCCAGGTAAATACGCACTCGGTTGTAAGTCCAGGACAGGTTATACACACCTACCTTGTGGGGGAGCGTACTTCCGCCGACTTACCCATCAAATAACAGGGACCTATGACCTCTGCGTCTCGTGTGAAAGTACACATACTTCAAACTTAATTCCTTAGCCCGTAGCAAATGCTAAGAAATTCGGCAATGTTTACCTTGTATTCAAAATGAATGGTAAGTTAATACAGTGTCTTCTTTTACCTTGTATTCAAAATGAATGGTAAGTTAATACAGTGTCTTCTAGTCACGTCCGGGCCAGTCCGTGTAAGACATCGCCCTGTTTGTTTACCTCTTCCATGAGACAAAACATTTCCCGGTAATGCCGACACCTAACAAAATGAAAATGCACCATTTACACAGCAACGGGCCTAAATTTATATGAACCCTTTTCATAAGCCTAACTATATGGGAATGCAAATTAATAGGAATACTTATTGCATGTACACATCTCCTCTTTTGACGGATAGATCATAATGTCTGATTTTATTTGGCGGAAATGTTGCGCTTTAGTATTTTTGTCCATAATCATTAATGCCTCGAATACCACGGCGACTCACTATACTGTACTAGTATTCGACGGAATAAAACACGCGTCTTATTCATACACTGAGTGACGGAATTGAACCAGCAATGCACCTGACTGAAGTTAACTTCAAGCACGTAATCGGAGATTTCTGCAGTAACAAGCTAGGACAGTTTTCGTCGCCAAATCACTTACGCGGAGTGCCGCAGCACTTAAATCTGTCCCGAGGAACTCCGAGTATCTAAATTGCGTCTCATCCGGGCGCCAACGAAATATATCGCCAACGCGGGACTATTTATTATTTCGCGATTAATCCCGCGATAGCAAAGAGAGTTTAGGCCCTCGACATGTACGGGAAAGCGACGCAAGTTAAAAGCTTCGGTCGTTTCGCCAATGTCGCCGGTGCATTAATACTGTTTAGGGAATATTTCAAAACATTTTTGTACGACACTGCATGACATTGATGCAGGGCCTAATTTGCCCTCCCCCTCCCGTCTCGTTGCATGTATCTTTGAATTATCATCAGCAAATTCGTATTAGCCAGTCTAGCTAGTAAACCAACACACTACAAAGCTGTCTGCAAACACACTTTAATAATTTACGTCAAAACCCTTATACGTTGTCATAGAAAAAATGTGTGAAAAAATAGTTCGCTAACATATCACCAATGAAACCAATCCTGTAGGCCCTATATCCGTTTTTTTTAGATCACCCCTTAATCTGTAGACCTATGCAAGGATAGTGGTAGACGAATTTTGTTAGAGTAGGGTAGGCGCGGGTTGTTACATTTAGAGTAAACATGATGTCAGGTGAATGTCAATCACTGATATCAGTATACTTTAGAAGCAAAACAAATACCTGCAGTTGTATATCTAGGGGAGCTACTGGGCCGATGCCGGCAATTTGTCCACTATCTTTCCTATATCACCTGCTGCGTCACTACATTTCAGCATGGAAAACTACTAGGTGACTGACATTGCCCCGACTTACCCTCTTTCCGAGATCCGAGAAACGCCATAGGACGTTTCCACGGTGAAAATCCGTGTGCAACAAAATCACCATTTTCAGACGAAATTTGAGTTCTCTGTTGTTCAACTGGAGTGACCGATATTTACGAAATTTGGGTGGGGTCCATATTTCATGAAATTGAACGTGTGGCAGGGTAATTACGGACGGGGTAACAGGACGAAATAAAAAATAGGCATATTTCCCCACATTTTGATATTAAAAAGTATGCTAAACTGGGAGGGGCAACAAAACTCGTGTTCTATGCCTCTTTTGAGTTTCATGTGATGGACTACTGGTAAACATTTGCGGCTTTAGGAAGTCGCTAGCGTTGGTTGGACAGAAATAAGGTATCCTACTGAGTCTTCGGATCCGTTACTGTAGTCTGTGTTATTTCTTCACAATGTGTTCCTCCTGCTGTAGCAATCTATAATAATAGTCCGTGTAATTACAAAAAGACAAGTTTCTTTCACTTGCTAACCGCGTTGACGATCATATTAGAATAAGTCGGGGCTGTATTAAAATTGTTAACGAATCTAGTTTAAAAAAAAAGATTTTCGCTACGTCTAGTTTAAAAAAAAAAGATGTAGCGAAAATCTTATTGTGGGGTATGAAGCCAAATGGGGTGGACGTTTGGATAATTTATGTTGATATTATTCTTATATTTCGCACCCAACCGATAATGTATACCCCTACCACAATACTATTTATACCCCTACCATAATATTATTTATACCCTTACCACAATACTATTTATACCCCTACCACAATACTATTTATACCCCTACCACAATACTATTTATAGCTTTTTACTCCGCCCTATTCTAATTTGGTCACTAATTTAGAATAACGTTTTGAATGAGTGTTGGTGTTAACACTCTACTAATGCCTTCTTCACGCAGCGTTAGCATTTCTTTCCGTCAAATGTTACGCCATTGGACGTAACAAAATTAAACGTGTCTACTTTTTTCCGATCGGCCACATCGGCACTATTTTGGTTTCCTTGATGGAATGCACACAGGTGGGTTACTAATCAGTCCACGATTCGAACCCGAAGTGTCATTCAGTTATTTGAAATCACGTCGGTACGATTTACCCGACGGCAGAATTACCGGAACCTTACCTGCATAGTAAATGTAGGTGTGAACAATAATTATCATCGCTTTCGGGTAAGAACGATCATTTCCCCTCGCTCCTGTACACCTCTCACGTTGTGTAGTAAAGGTTATTGTTTATTTATGTTTAGTTAATTATGCTTATTGTAATTAACAACACCTATTTTTTATCTTAAGATATGTTGCATACGAAGGCAGTGTATGTACATGTTATAGTTATGGTGCACTCGAAATAGCAACGCTTCTGCTCCTAGATACGCCGTCATCACAGAACCAGACAGCAAAAAGACAAGTGTGATTTGTGGCGCCACAATGCGGAAGACACAAGTTTACGAATCCGTTGGAAACATTGTTGATATTCAGCCGCTGGAAGGCGCCACAGGTCGACGTCGCATATTTCTGCTGAAATACGAAGGTATCTACACTTAGCATTGATATTCGGCGCCACAGCAGTGATATTTTTCACGAGGCATGTATAAGTGTGTGTGTGTGTGTGTGTGTGTGTGTGTGTGTGTGTGTGTGTGTGTGTGTGTGTGTGTGTGTGTGTGTGTGTGTGTGTGTGTGTGTGTGTGTGTGTGTGTGTGTGTGTGTGTGTGTGTGTGTGTGTGTGTGTGTGTGTGTGTGTGTGTGTGTGTGTGTGTGTGTGTGTGTGTGTGTGTGTGTGTGTTTGCTAGTCTTCACTCAGAGAGAGCACTATTTGCTATCAGCAGCTGAACTGAACAAAGCCATCTCAGCTCAAGTTTGTAAGAGAGCCTTCAACTAATTCAGTATTACTACACTGTTATTGGTCAAACATAAGTATGAAATTAAAATCATACACACGTATACATACGCGCGCGCGCGCACACGCGCGCACACACACACACACACACACACACACACACACACACACACACACACACACACACACACACACACACACACACACACACACTCACACACACACACACACACACACACACACACACACACACACACACACAAACAAACACTCACACACACATACAAACACACACACGCGTGCGCGCACGCATGCACGTATGCACGCACACACGCACGCACACACACATATACACACACCACATACACACCACACCGCACACGCACGCACGCATGGGTGCACGCATGCACATTCATACATCATTGTTAAACACTTTGAACGATATGCTATAAAAGTAACTTGTATATTTTGTTGCGAAATGTACGTTGACAAATTACATGCACACTCTGCCCCATTCCTTCGCTCCATCTCTCATTCGCTCTAATTTTCCTGCTCGTTATTCCTTCCTTCTTACCTGCATGCCTACTACCCCTAAGCCTCTCTGCCTCGATGTCCCTCTGCCCTCTGTGCTTCTCCCCCGTCTGTCCCTCTGCCCCTTTGCCGACACACTCGTCCCCTCACTGACTAAGTCATCACCTTATTCAATCAGTAACTGCTATGAAATTAAATCATATCAAACCATCTCCTCTGTCATCACCTCTCTTACTCACTCACTCACTCACTCACTCACTCACTCACTCACTCACTCACTCACTCACTCACTCACTCACTCACTCACTCACTCACTCACTCACTCACTCACTCACTCACTCACTCACTCACTCACTCACTCACTCACTCACTCACTCACTCACTCACTCACTCACTCACTCACTCACTCACTCACTCACTCACTCACTCACTCACTCACTCACTCACTCACCCACTCACCCACTCACTCACTCACTCACTCACTCACTCACTCATTCACTCACTCACTCACTCACCCACCCACCCACTCACTCACTCACTCGATCACACACTAACTGGGACGTCTTTCTTGCAGCGGTTGGCTGCGCTGATTTTCCAAGACCTCCAAATGCCCGGGTAAAACGATTAGGCGACCAGCTCTTGATCAGTTGCCTAGCAACGAGACGCAGCTACCAGTTGCTATGTCGAGAACGGAAATGGATCGGAACGGTCGGCGTGTGTCCACTATGTACGTTTAGCCAAGATTTGTTTAATTGCAAAATTGCAAGAATTTTTTGTTTCTATTCCTCAACTGGAAGGAAGGGATTGCAAGGATTATAATTAGGTCCGCCGAACTATGGTGAACAAGTCAGAGCAACTCTACACGTAATTAGTCTCTCGCATTCATGATGATTTCAGAACAAATATACTAAATGATACAAGTGGCGATATTGGTAACATAAAGAATAGTTGGTTTCATATGTCTTCAAAACAGATTTTTTGTTTTATTGGCAAAGGTAAAAATGTGTATGTGGAAATGCATACACGAATACCTACAAGCATAATAATTATTGTCACGTGAAATGCATGTCTTGATACGTAGGACAAAAGTCACACTTGCCACACTCTACCATTATACAGTTTTTTCAACGTATTATTTTGTGTTTCTAGATACGTCCAATGCGAATACAGAGATATTAAAACCAGAAGGCATCGGGGTCCCAATAGGTATGCAATAGTGTGTGTCTGTGTGTCTGTGTGTCTGTGTGTCTGTGTGTCTGTGTGTCTGTGTGTCTTTGTATCTGTGTGTCTGTGTGTATGTATTTTGCTGTATCTATGTGTCTCTGTTGAGTCTCTGTATGTCTTAATTTTTCCGTGTACTGACCGCGATCTCATGCATGGTTGGTGATTCTGTAGGTCTCATGGTTGCTATTGTGGCCGCTATCGCCTTGGTCACTGGCACGTGCATCGTCATGGCGGGTCTAGTGATACTCAAGCGGTGAGTGTGACTTAATAATGAATTATATTACATATAACGAATTATATCGTAGACATAACAGCGCATTTTCCCAGCGGTGTGTATGTCTATGCATGACGTAAGCTTAATGTCCAGTTCCCTTTTAAATACGGCCATTTCGTTTTGTTTCTTCCACCCTTTTCTTGTAATCCTTGAAAGTTGCGTTAGCTGAAAATACCTTAACATATATAGGCTCTCATTACTGGTCAGCCAAGATGACCAACGGTGATCATCATTTGTAGGGCTCCTACTGTAGTTGACAGATAGGCTGCTAATTCAAATGAATACTGTTGCACAACACAACCTGCACTCTGCAAACCTCAGGTCAACTCATGTTACAGTTGTCAACTTACTAAAGTAAACTATTTATCTGCATCTTACGTACACCCTAAACCGTCCCCAACTGACCGGCGTACTTTGATCGGAACAATCGCAGGCAATAGGGCAACATTGTTAACAATCGATGAACTTACGTGTAACGTTCAGTACGAACCCGAAAACCAGTTAAAACCTTAACCAACGAGGAATGTCGAGAACAAAATAATGGCGTTATTTTCTCTTCAGAACGGAGGGTCGATGAACACCTGAAAGGTTGACACGCACGCAATATTGTAAACACGCGCACACACGACACACGCACGCGCGCACGCGCACACGCGCACACGCACACACGCACACACGCACACACGCACACACGCACACACGCACACACGCACACACGCACACACGCACACACGCACACACGCACACACGCACACACGCACACACGCACACACGCACACACGCACACACGCACACACTTTATCTAATCACATGTTCCGTTAATTTAAAGGTAAGAATATGCTTGTGACCTAAATACACTGACCGTGCTTTGTGACAGACGACGCCTAGCAAGAGCTCGCGCCCACGTGACGGTAGTCGACACGTCCTACAGCGCCGCCTGCCAGCAGAGGTCGACATTACACGAGCAGCAATACTCTGGCTCGTCAGCGAAGTCGACACCAAACGAGTATGACTACTCGATGGAAATGCGCCCCCTACCGTCCGTACCAGCGTCTGAGAAAGATTTGTCGAAGAGACAGAGTGGCATAGGAGCAGCAGACGACATGTTGGTAAGCTCAGGTTAGGCCAACCGAAAGTAGTGCCGGCGATGTTGCTGATACACCGCACGACACGTCATATAGGTCGAAATGTTGTCAGTTGATGTCCTCTTTGTCTCTCTGTCTCTCTGTCTCTCTGTCTCTCTCTCTCTCTCTCTCTCTCTCTCTCTCTCTCTCTCTCTCTCTCTCTCTCTCTCTCTCTCTCTCTCTCTCTCTCTCTCTCTCTCTCTCTCTCTCTCTCTCTCTCTCTCTCTCTCTCTCTCTCTCTCTCTCTCTCTCTCTCTCTCTCTCTCTCTCTCTCTCTCTCTCTCTCTCTCTCTCTCTCTCTCTCTCTCTCTCTCTCTCTCTCTCTCTCTCCCTCCCTCCCTCCCTCCCTCCCTCCCTCCCTCTCTCTCTCTCTCTCTCTCTCTCCTTGTGTTTCATCACTGCCGTCTCCCCCTCCTGTGTCCATTCCGTCTCTAAGTATCTATTCTTCTCCCAATATTAAACTTCAAAACCTTCAAAATGACGGTGTGATCCCCCGTTTAGACCCCCGACTTAGTGTGTATGCACTATTTTTAACTTGCAACGGTACACGTTGCATCGGGGACCGTTGCAAGTTGTAACGTGCCTATGTAAAGACAACTTTACAATACATGTAATTGATGTGAAGTGCCGTTCCCCACCAATGCTGCAATTGAATTGGTTATATTTCCCACATTTGATGACCAGCATTCAGGAACAATGCGATAGTCAGGATCTGAACACATATACCCATAACCACTTCATGGCTATTCTATATCTGCCCAATAAAACCTCTTCTTCAGCCGCAACAACGAATGGTGACTGGAAAGTTCGTACCTCTGCCACGTGACGAGTGCGACCCCAGGTCATCAACCGTCGTGACGTACTTCGAATTGGATGTTGAAAAGGTTCCGCCAGGTCGCGCGAGACGATACGAGAAAATGCGAGAGAGACGTGACGGTGACCCAGACAACGCCGCTCCTGTTGCTGACGTATAACGTATAGTGCTGTGCATTGAATGGAAATACGGTCGTCGTCGTCGTCCACGTCCCGTTCGATCGAACACGTGTACGTATGGAGATGTGTGCGAAAGTTGGGAATCTGATGTCAGTATTACACCATCTTTCTTTTGATACGACAACTGTACAAAAACGCGAGATGTACTTATAACGTCCAGTTAAAACTGCCTTGAAGGAGTGACGAAAACGGAAAGTCTTTCTGGGTGTAATGGTTTCAGAAAGAATACGCGACCGCCAGGACAGTTAGACGCGCTAACAAACTGACGATTTTCTGCCATCACGTCGCTAACTACACACTAAATGGCAGACACACTGAAATCGCGTCGACCAAACAATTGGAATTATAGTCAATGTGTCCAGTTGATCAACTTTTCCTTCTGCGATTACCGGCAGGCGAACGCTAGAGCGGGAAACACCTGTTTCTTGAGCATGCCACTTGCCAAAGAGCAGCGAATAACATCAATGAAAAGGCAAATATTACTATGACAACTAATGCAACAGTGTGCAGACGTTTACAGCGAATAAGATTGTAATTTTCAAGTCATCATACCGAACGACGTGATTACACGTTGAACATTTGAATCACTAGGACCGTGGACTGTAGAGACGTTTCTCTACCTGCAGTGTGATGCCGTACCGTGTACGCACCTCCACGTAAACACGGGGCTGCAGGTGAGTTTCTTATTTGACATAATTAAAACTGCGGACATTCTGCTACGCGGCATCCATGATTATTTCGCTTATGTTGTCCGTATGGTGGCAGCACTTAATAATAAAATTAAATATAATATAAATAATATGTAATTATTCTACATAATTTATATTAATCTATAATCAAAATAAAAGAGGTTTTCCAGCTGGTTATCACCAGATGTAAATGCTGCCATCTTTCGGCTAATAGTTAGACAATAACCAGAGTGACGCCCTGTCTGGAAGACTGGTCCCAACTCCCACCATGAGGCGCCACTGTTCTGAAAATCAACAAAATATTAATAAAATGTTATATTAGTGCAATTAGCTCGGCTATTTCCGGGAAGATGCAACCGAAGAGCGCAGCTTGTAAAAGTCAACACAATTGTGACGCCAAATTAAAATCAATATGACTTCTATCAAAAATTATCATTCAGCAACAAAGTTATATTATATCACTACAATAATTGTTGTAAAATCAGTGTGTCTTCGTATTGGTGAAATGTACTTTAATTTATATGTTGTTATAATATAATATAATATAATATAATAACTATCTAATATAATATAATAATTATCGTAATTGTTTATATTTTTATAATGATTATAAATCTCCACCGAGTTTTAATAACCTCGCCGACCTGTCCACTCTAGTCCATCCGGCATAATAAACTTGCTAAACGACAAGGTCGATATTTGGTAATCAGGTAAAGGTTAAGTGATATCGGTACATGTAATGGAAGTAGTCGTAAGCGGTCAATATATTATAATACAATAGTTTATACTACACTAGGAATTGCGACAAAGATAGTTTACATTTAAAGGGAAATAAAATGTATTATGTGTGGGTTCATACACCTAAAAGAGTAATTACAATCTAACAATTTGCAATTACAATCAACAATATCACGCCTGGTTTCCTCAGAATTTATTTTCAAAAGTGTGAGATTCTAGAGAAACCTTACAGTTCCCGGCGGCTGACATATTGATACACGTTCGTAATGCTTCACCAATAAGCTTCTAGAACGTTTTGACTTGTTTTGACCGTCGATTGTCCCTGTTCCTCGATATGTATCTAGAGTACAGATATGACAGCTCATACATTGGTTTATCGTATTCCCTTCGATTCAGAGTTACATTTGTAGCAACTGTTACGATGCCATGTAGTGCACCACGCGGGCGTAACACAAATTCGACAGTGCAAGCCAGAGTGCAATAATGTTCTCAGTTCGACGACTGGCGAATTTGGAAGAGCGGACATTGGTGGCGTTAGGCTTTCTATCATAATGGCGCTGTGCATTTTAAAATATGTGTCTTCAATAAAGTTATTTGAGTAAACTGCCAACATAATATGCTTGACAGTAAATGCTAATAATTAGTTTTCATTAACTCTTTTAGCTGCATAGACCGAAAAAGATGCCTTTTGTTTCCCTTTGAGATATGCGCAGGCGCTTGTAACAGTAATCTGCCTAGGTCGAATTTGCAGGGCGTTACACCCTGCCCTTCTTCAGTGACGTCCTGGTACCCAGAAAAGGCAAAAAGAACGCCCTGCCATTTTTACACGACGCCCTGCTATATTTGCATCGTAACCCTACTTGTGGCTACAGACAGTTACACGATGAATATAAATTTGACATTGTCTGCAAGCGCCTCGATCTTGAAACACATCCCTATCCCGATTGCGCCACGTGCGCGGTTCAATTTTTCAACAATCCAATAAAGCGCGGTCCGCGATTGGGAATGGGATACAAAGTCGAAATCGGGGCGCTTGCAGACATCACGCCACGCGCTCAGTTCGATTGTTCAGGCGCCCGTATCTCGACACCTATCCCGATCGCCGCTAAAGTATTAATCGTGTGCGCCAATAATTATTAAGGAAGCGCCGACCTTCGAAAGTGGACAAATCAGAGTGACGGACTTTCGCGTCGCCAGTACATATCGTCAAGCAGTCCTTATTTTATTCGTATCTTCAATAGTTACAGTCCGATCGTCGGGAGACTTCTACCGTTAAACTTGAAGTTAAATTCTTTCTCATGTGATGTGTGCAAAATTATTAAAATACGTTTTTATCTGAGGAGACGCCAACCTTCGCAAGTCAATAGACCCTGTTCGCGACGGACTTTCGCGCAACGCCTCGACTATAAAAATATCGCCAAATAATCCTGATTTTGTTAATATCTTCAAAACTTAAAGTCTGATCACCTGGAGACTTCTACAATTAGATCTGTCATTTAATTCTTAATCGTGAAGAGTGCAAACATTATTATTAAAATACGTTTTGATATGAGGGGCCGCCAAACTTTGCAGGTCGATAGACCGGAGCCTGTTCGCGACAGACTGTCGCAAAGCGCCGAAAGGACCGTAACCGGCATGTGTGATTAGAAAATGTTTTAGTCATACACTCTTTATGTGTTAATGTACCGATATATAATGATACCTAACGACGTTCAGTATAACATAGCTGAACATTAGTACTGAATAACTGCGTAATGTCTGCATTAAAACAACCGACTCCCCCTCAATATGCAATGACCCGCCAGCACACAAAGGTGTTCATGCTCATGCAAGGCATCCCGTTTCTAGGTCACAACGTCGTGTGTAGTGGACTAGCCAGGGGTGCTAAGGCTGCTGGCGGCCAGCGTCTTGTTTTGGCCAAATCGTTTAGCAGTAGCTACCTGTAATAATTAGTAATCCCAAGAGGGGTACCATTAAACAATTGCTTCAAACTAGTGATAGTTACTTTTTCTGTTTGTTGGTCAACATTGTTAACATTGAGATTATGTGTGGGTATTTCTTTTTTTGTAAATAAAACAAAATTAGCTATGCATTATTTTAATGTATCACACCTTTTCAGTTACACCTTTTACTATTTGCAGTGCAATGTATCTAAATTTATGTTCAGCCTAGCCCAACAATATATTGCGTACCTTTTGCTTATATAATAGTCTCTGGGAATATTAAATATGATGTGAATTTATACATAAAATGTTATGTCATGCTGAATATTGTGTTTTGCTAAAACTTAAATAAAGTTAAGACATGCCAATTTAACTAAATTACACATGCTGTATTGTCTACACACACACACACACACACACACACACACACACACACACACACACACACACACACACACACACACACACACACACACACACACACACACACACACACACACACACACACACACACACACACACACACACACACACACACACACACACACACACACACACACACACACACACACACACACACACACACACACACACACACACATATATATCTACATACTATAATGTTCCATTTGTCCACATTTATATTTATCTAAATGTCATTTTTCAAAATTACCTTGTTGCTTCTACATTTACATTTTTCAAAATCGAACATAACAATTATGTTAAACCCAGCCAAGAGGAATTTGGCACAAATATTACCTGTATAATATTCTCTCTGTATGTTGAATATTATGCAGATTGACACAAATTAAAAAGTTATGTAAAGCTGAATATTATGTGTTGTTCTACAATGCCCAAGTCTATATATAGTACATAAATATACGTATACACTGTGTACATAATATACTATATGTAAGTAGTATGATATTAAACTACAAGCTGTACATTGCTGCTACATCTCATGTATTTCATTTAGTCGCGTATCACAAGTGCCCTTTTAACCACTGCTCACCGCGCTGTGTGCCCTTTTACTAAAATGACACCCTGCCCTTTTGGAAACCTGGGCAGAACACTGTTGTAACCATCAAAACCGCAGGACAACATTTAGAAAATCCTCTGGAATTTAAATTAGGCTGTGTATGTAAGGTCAACCATTGCCGATTGTTGGATTCTGATAATGATTTGGCGGCACGTACTAAATGTCATTTATTGTCAGTCAACTACAAACCATTACGCTATATACTATGTAAGACACTGCCTACATATTACATTAACATATGCCGAATCGAATGCGTATTAACCATATTAAGTCATTAATTAAATTAGTTAATTAGACACAATATGTATTCATACTATTTTAATTGGCAATTTAAATGGTCGTAATTAACTATTAATGAGGTCAAATCCAACAGGTTGTGAGAATTGATTGCTGACAACTGTTCTTCTCAAGCGTGTGGAGTATACAGCGTTTGTGGTCAAGTTTGGACTTATTGTCATAAATTAATTAATCGCGTGTCTACTACTTGTATTCCCGATTGAAGTTGTTACTGTTCAAGCTTTACAATGGTATATTAAATTATTAACCGTTGTAATCATACTTGCAGGAGAATCCAGCCAGTTACTGGCGAACTACATTCGCTGAACTGCCGTTATTTAAAAACGTACCTTTATAACCATGTGCATCCACCTCAACTCCCTGGCATTTCCATCCATCTATTGACAACTGTTATGCAGCTTATCGGTTTTGGTGGTTTCTCGGAGAATTCGTAAATGGCGTTGGTCAATACGTAAATTTGAACGTATCACGTCCCTTTGTGATCGGGGCCCTCGCCACCTCGGAACAATCGGAAAAATACGAGCAATCGATTTACGTCCATCTAACGACAGTACAAACCATAAAATCGGTAAACATCTTAACGGATGTTGAAATAACTACAGGCGTTAGCTTTCTTCGGAAGGGTCGTTGGTTGTTGATTACTCCATGCATGAAAGATTGGCGGCCGAGAAACTGTCTGGAAAGAAACAGTTCACATATCTTCACACACATACAGTCAAGCAAACAGAACATACATACATACATAAATACATACATGCATGCATGCATACATACATACATACATACATGCATACATGCATACATGCATACATGCATACATACATGCATACATACATGCATACATACATACATGCATACATACATACATGCATACATACATGCATACATACATACATGCATACATGCATACATGCATACATGCATACATGCATACATGCATACATACATACATACATACATACATACATACATACATACATACATACATACATACACTGTACATACATACACTGTACATACATACATACATACATACATACATACATACATACATACATACATACATACATACATACACTGTACATACATACACTGTACATACATACACTATACATACATACACTGTACATACATACACTGTACATACATACACTGTACATACATACACTGTACATACATACACTGTACATACATACATACATACATACATACATACATACATACATACATACATACATACATACATACACTGTACATACATACATACATACATACATACATACATACATACATACATACATACATACATACATACATACATACATACATACATACATACATACATACATACATACATACATACATACATGCATACATCCATACACTGTACATACATACATGCATACATACATACATACATACATACATACATACATACATACATACATGCATACATACACTGTACATACATATATACATGCATACATACATACATACATACATATATACATACATACATACACACATATATACATACACATACATACATACATACACTGTACATACATACATACATACATACATACATACATACATACATACATACATACATACATACATACATACATTCATACATACATGCATACATGCATACATGCATACATGCATACATGCATACATGCATACATGCATACATGCATGTATGCATGCATGCATGCATGCATGCACGCATGCACGCATGCACGCGCGGACTCGCGCACACGCGCACACGCGCACACGCGCACACGCGCACACGCGCACACACACGCACACATGCATTCTACGATGCGTGCATACGCACCCCATCCCATGTTGAGGCAAACGATATGAAGTATAGTTTTGTTGGAAGCCACAATAGCACGTCAATAACAAATCCCCTCCAAATCAACCACGCTACGGGGCCTGTACATACACACATCCGTTTGGTAGCGGAAGTGGAAATATAACAGGAGATACGACAAAAGACTGTAGAGCTCGCTCGCGCGATTTCCCGCTAACTACGTCGTTGCTGTCAGCGAAGCGCCGGTGTAGGTAATTACTCGAAAACGTATGACTCGAAAACGTATGGCTCGTTTTATTATTAATCGCTCTTTACGGCGCGAGATTTCAACGTGACTTCCTGACGTGTTCGTTGAAGGGCCTCGTACCCTGGGATACCCATCATGATCTGTGTGCGTCAGACATTAAGTGACGTTTCGTTCCTATCGATAATCTAAACCAAATACATCAAAGTAAAATCAGAAAGGAATAATAAAAAAAACAGTACTGGAGAAACTTTCACAAAGGATGATATAAGGACATGAGAAAATACTGCCTTCTTGCACGAACACCTTGCGCCACAGCCACTCACGCTTTTGCAGTGGCTGGTGCCTCTGCTGACAATTGTGCTGCCAGATGTAATGATGATCTGCATGTCTTCTTTGCATGCGGCAGACGCAACCTTGCTGGCGAGGAATACAGAGTTCTTGCTTATCGGTGGTGTCACACATGTCTCCATCTTTATTCTGCATGACTATGTATAGTCTGGAAAAGAGTGACACATCATCCTTCAGCAGTGAGATCTGCCCTGCCTGCTTGGTCTTTGCCTTGGGTGTTGGAGAACTAAACAGAGGCAGTGAGGTTTTCTAGATAGGCTGATGGATAGAGCGTCTGCGGTCAGTTAGCACTGGTTGACGGTAGGCGTTATCTTGGATGGCTGGAGGTAGGCTCTCCATGTCTCGTGTGTACAGGACTCCACCTGGCATAGTTCTGATGATCACGTGAAAAGAACCAATCCACCTAAGCCTTCCGTGATATAAGGGGAAATCTAGTTCTCGGTTGGCCCGCACGAAAACCAGATCAAGTATTTCCATCTTGAGGATGGTATCCCAATACTGAAATGTTGGGCTCTTGCTGATCATATCTAGTCTCCACGTTTCTTTGGCCCTCTCATCGTGTGGTCCTTCAGTCATAGTGTGTGTGTTTGTGTGTTTGTGTGTTTGTGTGTTTGTGTGTTTGTGTGTTTGTGTGTTTGTGTGTTTGTGTGTTTGTGTGTTTGTGTGTTTGTGTGTTTGTGTGTGTGTGTGAGTTTGTGTGTGTGTGTGTGTGTGTGTGTGTGTGTGTGTGTGTGTGTGTGTGTGTGTGTGTGTGTGTGTGTGTGTGTGTGTGTGTGTGTGTGTGTGTGTGTGTGTGTGTGTGTGTGTGTGTGTGTGTGTGTGTGTGTGTGTGTGTGTGTGTGTGTGTGTGTGTGTGTGTGTGTGAAGGCATCGTGCTGGAGTTTCGTCAGGGCCAGGGCACTTACTTGGTGGGCATGTCTAGTCCTGGTGAGGTGTGATGCCTTGAGGAAGGAATCAACTGTTCCACTGAGGCGATTCCTGTTTGGGTCAGTGCAGTTGTCCACCCAGAGGCCTTCAAGTCGTCCCCGAATGTTTTCCATATTGCCATTTCAATATGGAGACCACGGAACATGATTACATACTTGTCCTCGCCATGTGTCTGAAGCCAGTTCCACTGAACAAACTTGGCCATTTCATGCAGTGGTGCATCTAAAGTACTCACTGGAATCTGTCCAGGATATAGGAACTGAATGGCTTCTTGCTGAACATTCGTCCCATGCTTGATCATAGCAGCTGAAGCAGCCTTCTCGTAGAGTAGTGTGAAAGCGGGGTGTCTGTCATTAGAGATGATGTCCTGATGACTGGCATGGTAGACTGACCAGGCCACAGCATCACCCTTGGTTAACTCCTCCTTCTCGATCAGTTTTGAAGCATGCTCCAGCCAACATTTCTCTTTCTTACGTGTCTCCTCCAGGCGTCCATCCAAAGCTTTAATAGTATTATCAAAATGAGTGACGAGCTCAACAAAGGCTCTTGCTTTGAGTTTCTTCTCTTAAACGTCAGTTTCAGTGTAGTCGTGGCTTCTCCTCAGACAGGAACGATGGTGATTTCGCAGTCCAGTCAAACAAGCACAATGATACAGCAGCAATCCTGGTCAGAATACCTGTTTCCTGCAGATGGCCATGTTTCTGATGTTGGTGTCTGCCTGAAGAGTTGCAAAGTCATGAAGCTGCCCATCACATTTATTGCAGAATATGCACGTGACAACGTCCTCGGGCATGCGGCGCTGACATCGTTTGGCTGGAGCATCAGTCTCAGTACTAGCGGCTCTCTCCCTCTTCCTTGCTTGCTTGACATGACATGTTTTATGCCACTGTGCACGATGCTGAATAACACGGGCCTTATCCACGTCCTCACTAAACTTAAGTGGGACCGGGAGTTCTCCTAACTGCCTGAATTCACCGACATTGTCGAAAAACGTTCCGTATGCCTTTGAGCTATCCGTGTGTTGATACACATTAAGGGGCATCGGAGTGTTTCCGAGGTGGTCTGCCGACATATTGCGCTTAAAGTCCAGTCCATTGTGCGCAACTGGCCACAATGGACAGTCTGAAATAGAAAGAAATATTCTTTTGTATGGAAGCGGCGTTGTTTACATCCGGTTAGCGTATGTAGTGCCATAAGTGACATGGACAAAATACGTGCGCGGGTTGCAGACATCGTCACGCGTTATTCCGTCGCAGTTGCGTTATCCCCTTATCGATTATTACATTTCAGCAAGTTACCAAACACCAGCAATGTTATCTTGATTAGGTTTTTTTGCAAGTCAGCCAGTTCAAAGTACTACGTAGGGCAGCTAAAACCATAGTGCCCCCGGTGGCGAACAGGCTAAAATGAAACCAAATAACCCTTTATTGACCTTTGGTGACCCAAATATTGCTCGGAATGGAAAGCTGATAGAAGATTCATGATTAACGTGCAAAAGTGTGTATAGATCACGAATTACACGACAATCGGAGTATTTAACTGAAAAACATAATGTTTTCTTTAATTTTTTTTAAATAGCTCAAACTGGCTTCAGAAAGGTCATATGACTTGGTTCCAATAAAATTATGAACCGTTATGGCATATAGATTGTCAGGAAAAAATGTGTGCTTTTGTCCAGCATGTCCTGATAATGTCAAAAATTTGGCCCTAAGCTGCCTCACTATAGGTTTCTAAAAGCGAGATCATGCTTAACAAATATGTTATGTTTTTGGAAGACATCACTAAGCGGGTAGACGAGGGATCACCAGTAGATATTACCTACTTACATTTTCAGAAAGCTTTCGACAAAGTGCCACATCAAAGATTAATGCTTAAACTAAAGGCACATGGCATAGGGGATGGTATGATAAACTGGAAAGAAAAATGGCTGATTGACAGAAGACAACGGGTAGTAGTTGATGGAGGAGGCTTCAAATAGGAAATCGGTTTTGAGTGGGGTACCCCAGGGATTAGTACTGGAACCTATATTATTCTTAATATATATCAACAATTTGGACGATGATATAGCAAGCAATGTGTTGAAATTTGTAAATGATACAAAAGTGTTTAGAAGGATTAAACGTGATGGAGATAGACAGCATTTACAAGATGATCCTGACAGGTTGATAAAATGGTCTGACGAATGGCAGATGTTGTTCAATTTTGGGAAATATAAATGCCCCCATGCACTCGGGACATGGGAACGAAGATGTACAATATACAATTGGGGTACGGTACTAAGTACTACTTAGGGTTAACCATTACTGCTGATATGAAGGTTGCACAGTAGTGCGGAATTGCAGCTTCAAAGGGAAATCAAATCCTTGGATTAATTAGGCGAAATATAGCGTAAAAGGAAAAAGAACTAATAATACCGCTGTACAAAACAACAGTTAGGCCTAATTTAAAATGGTGTATACAAGCATGGAGGCTATATTCCAAGAAAGACATAGATATGCTAGAAAGAGTACAGAGGAGAGCGACTAAAATGATACAAAAACTGAGAGATCTTAGTTACGAAATACACCTAAAAATGTGGTTTGACAACCTGGAGATTGAGAGGAGATCAGATTTTTAAATACTGAATGGTTATGAAAATATTGATAGAAATATTTTTTCTCTTTTAAGAAAGATAGAAGGACTAAGGGACATGAAGTTACATTAGTAAAGGAGCAGTGTAGATTAGATATAAGAAAGTTTTTATTTTCACAAAGGACTGTAAATAATTGGAACAGATTATCTGCTGATTGTGTGGTGCTATTAGCGTGAATATGTTTAAAACCAGACCAGACCAGACCAGACCAGACCACACCAGACTACCTCCAACTCCAGTGTATCCACTAAATCGACTGCGCTCTACTCGAAAACTTTCGAATAGGTCAGACTGGGCCCGTATTCTCGAACGACTTACGAATTTCTTAGTGCCATTTTCCCGTAAAAATGACGTGAAAAGAGCGTAAGTTACGATTTTTTCACAAAAGCACTTCTCGAAACACTTACGATTTCAACATTCGCAAATAAGGCGTATGTTTCATCGTAAAGGTATGCCAACGCAAGAGGTCGCGTAACGTTTTCGTAACTTTCATGGTACTGCGTTCAGATGGCCATTTCTCCGTTATTTAATGTTACAACGTCGCCAAAATGCATTAGTACATTGTGTGTGATTCAATGACACTGGCGTGTGTTTGTCAGTTTTTATTGACCGCTGTAATTGAATAAATACCGTCTTTGAATCCGATGGCATGAAAATCTGTATATTCTAAAACAAAAGGACACTATTTATTTACATACAAAATATTTTAAACCAAGATTCGCTAATAAAATAAACATTACGATAGGATACAGCGGATGGTTGCAAACTAGTAATACAATAAATATATTGTTTTTTTTCTCCAATTTCATATATAAATTATGCTGTTCCACCACATCTGCATAACACGTAATGGATATCTAAACTTGGGTCACACTTTCAGAGATATGCTGCTTGGGAAATGCTATATCGAATGCACCTGTATTATGACAAAAGGTGATTGATTGCATAAGTTATTCAAGCATTGACATTTCTATCCAAAACAGACATGTAATATTATATATACAATATATACATACATGTAACATTGTAATTATGTATAGGTATATATATATATATATATATACATTTTATATCTACACATATATTATATATATATACATGTATATGTGTGTGTATATGTATAATTATATGTATGTATATTAAATATACCTGTTTGACTACAGCTACAGACACAAAATTACATGTATAAATATAATGTGAATATATCTATATTGTTGACATAAGTTTTGTGTTAAAAGAGTGCATATACAGTAAACTTAAGATATCACAAATTCGTTTAAAATGAATGTCCCTTGTATTGAATAAATGAATTGGTCCCAATTTCTTTTAATATACATTAAATTTCAGATGCGACGAATTTCTGATATAACAAATAAATTGACCACTGCCGAACAATTCGTTATATCCATTGCGTTTTTAAATTTTCCCATAAAAAATTGCATTTTTTAAAGAGCATCTAGTG
>OZ023205.1:74643426-74648426 GCA_963995525.1 Escarpia spicata | reverse complement strand
CGACCTTTGAATGTCATTAACGTGGCATTACCTGTACGCTGGTGTCACGCATTGATTAATCTGTTGCATGGCGACGCTGTATTGCGTTTAGTGCGTTGTATTCGGTGGAAAACACGGGCATGTATTGTATTTTGTTTATATAACATTCCGCTAGGATTGCAGTTTCTTTACGTCGTACTGCGCTAGTACGACCTGTCCCGTGGGGCCTAGGGCCGGGATGAATGCTGGGAAATAACGAATATGTTGTTTACTTATAGTACAGTATCCATTGACTATAATTCTCCTCAGATTATAACGAGCAGAAAGTGAACAATACGCGAAAGAAATCCTTCCTAAATGTGGATAGTTGCTATTTTAAATAAACGATAACAAGTATCGATACATTCAGAATGCTAAATTTTAAATAAACTAAATGGCAAAACTAGATATATAAACAAATTCCAGGAAACAAATGTATAGATGCATAATAACTGTGACGGGGTGAGAAGTTTGACAACATTATCATGTTTAAGATGTCGTTGGTGTTTCGACTACTACGCGTGTGCCCGTGTATTTACAGATGGCACTTTACTCATGGATTATAAGTTATTATAATTAATTCTGCTGGAAACTACAGTACAGATAATTCTCCAAGGTTTGTGAACAGTGCCATTTTGCGACGTCATCTCCCCCACACGCCGCTCAGTTGGTCAGCCTCCTGCACAGCCGTCTTGGCGGTTGAGCCGTCTTCTTGCACCAGCATTTAATCGCCATTGATGCAACGCATTGCAGTACGATGACTTCTAGTGCGCCTAACTCACACCACCGGACCTGATCTCAGTGGTGCTCCATAAGTAAAGCTTCAGGCCGTTTCAATTCGGTGTACAATTCAATGCTATATAGTGCAAAGCGATTTGAACAGTCCTAAGGAGGATTGGACACTGTGTTACATAATAACTTACCTTTCCTCTTTGCAATGCTAAATTTGCTATGAACATATAGGTATGTATATTGCAGCTGACGAGGATATGTATTCACGTGTATACACCTAGCTACACCTCGCTACACCTCGCTACACCTCGCTACACCTCGCTACACCTCGCTACACCTCGCTACACCACGCTACACCTCGCTACACCTCGCTACACCTCGCTACACCTCGCTACACCTCGCTACACCTCGCTACACCACGTTACACCTCGCTACACCTCGCTACACCTCGCTACACCTCGCTACACCTCGCTACACCTCGTTAGCTTACAACACACCATGTCCACAAGTTAAGAGGATGACACAAGTAAGCAAGTAAGTAATTAAGTAAGTAAATAAGTAAGTAAGTTTACACTCATTCATGATGCAAAATAGCGTTACATTATTTTCGTTTTAATCTATTCCGGGCGCCGGGGTATTTACGCAGTCATCAATTACGGCAGGTACACCGATATTTCGCGGTAAATCGAACGTAAAGACTCAATGACACTGTTTGGAGAGTAGCGTTTTGAGATGTATATATAATAATTTATTATCATAGCTGCCAACATGATTGTAATTATACTTTGTGTGAATTTTCATTGAAATAAACAAATAAATACAACTGGGAACGTAGTTATTATATACATTTAAGGGCATATATTGTAAAACATGTTTACTACGACACCTGTTTATGTTGTAAATTAACAAAATACACTAATAACTAGTAAACAGGTAAGGTACAAAAAAGACTGTCTAAGATTTCCATCAGTCTGTGGGAGATTTGCACATGATGAATGGAATGAATCGGAAGAGGACGAGAGACGAAGATCGGTCGGTCCCGATCAGCTGGAATCATTTAATCGTAATCTGCTATTTACCCAGCTATCTGTAGCGCCGATGTGGTCCAAAGATACCGGTCGACTGAGGCACGAGACTCATGTGTGTTTGATCTCTATTTTTAAAAAGGTACCCAGTTTATTCGTTTGAACGAAGATCACCGCATGTTCCAGTGAGCTATATATAATCTCTCGTCGTCTTTCGCGCTGAGTATATTGCGTTTATAAGTCAGTCTGTCTTCAGGAATTATGTCAGTGATATATATTATCGCACTCACCGTAGTCTGCGTTCAGTTGCCACGCAGTGTTACGTAACGTATTAAAAACTACTTGTCAGCGACTACACGAGAGAACAATTATGGAAAATCTTCGTTCCGTGTTGTGGCGTTCACCAAATGTGAGACATATTGTGCGTGTGTGCGTGTGTGCGTGTGTATGTGCGTGCGTGCGTATGTTTGTGTGTGTTGTGTGTGCGTGTGCGTGTGGGTGTGCGTGTACGTGTTTGTATGTATCTGATCATACGCACGACATATAGATGAATACATATATATATAGGTTTATGAAAATGTCTATGTGCTAAACAGTTCTTTTGTAAGTTGATGATAATATGTGCAAATGCTAATGCTGTGAACACTGCCGTTTTAGAAAAAAAACAATACAACCTTGTCAATAGTCTATGATATGTATCCAAGATAGGCCGTTTGTATGCGTTACTCTGATTCCAACGAGACGTGGCGATATACATCTGCCGGTACATTGTCCGTGAGAATATGTACGACTCCATCACTGAGTCTGCAACAACAGCAAATACCCGCAACCTGTGTGTACAATTCCATACCTAAACACCATATTTTGAGTCTAGGAACCAGCAGTTTAGCAACAAATCCTTTCAGCACCATTTCTGCAACCGACCGACTGGATTTGCATCTTATGTAGCAAACGCAATGGGTGTGTCGTAACGCCGCATCGATTGCGGGTCGGTAGTGCGTAAAACACGCGCTGTTTACGGGACGGCGGGGAGACGGTCGCTGGCCGATCGACAGTCGTTATTGTGACAGGGAGACAACGCGTCTCTGGTTCCTCGTATCCAGTTACATGGGCCAGGCCGGGGTATGGTCGATCGTAACTAATTCAGTTCCACCGCATTTGTTGGAAGTGGTGCAGTGGCGAGATAACAGCAGTGCAATGATAAATAACGCAACAACTTTATGGTAGATTATTAGGCATTCACAATATCAACGCAATTGGGAAATAAACATTCTTAATATGATGACACTTCAATGAAATAGATAAATGGAAAATAATGTTACAAAATCGTTTAGACGTCATAGTCTTAAATATTGTATATCTTCTAAAAGAGTAATCTCAATAAGGCTAAAAAGGAGGGCCATATGCTTGAAACTGTGATTACAGAAAATTCACGTCAGGTGTTGGACATATCATAAGTGCAGACATATTGCAAAACAGCCATATAAGAGAGAATACATCCATCCCTGAATCCATAACATATATCATCAGACGTAGGTGATACCGGGCAATAATGCTTTGGGAGACGTGAGATGGTTGGGGTGCGTTTTCCCTATATCAACAGAGAACCTTGTTAGGCAAGCACTCAAGCAGATATAAGGGCAGCAGAACAGAGGTAGAGCTGGAGGGACCAAATCAGAAATTCTACTGATAAAGATAAAGCAACGTGAAAGGATGCAACTTTCCGGAGAACAGCGACGGGTTAAAATGGTATACTAGGTTAAGTCAAGTTTCTTTAAATAAAAGAAATGTCTAGATAGGTAAAGACTGCAAACATGATGTTAACCATTGAATTGACCACTGATGAAGCGCCCCTTGGGATTAGACCAACGTTCTGAAATCCGTCTTGAGTTACGTGAATAAATCAGCCCAGTCACTGTTCCACTAGTTGCATTCTCGGTCGTCAGCGGCTTTAAGACAATGCTTCGCAGTGACAAAACTGGTGGCGTAACTGTCTCCCGTCCGTGGTCCTCCGTTGGTGACGTGTACCAACGGTGGCGACCATAGAGTTATGTGATCATAGAGGTGATCGTACAGATGATCGACGAGGTTGTCATCAAGTTAATGACTACTGACCATTTATTTGACACATTACAGAGTCAGGTGTTGTTGTTTGCGTTGATTATACGTACGCGCAAATATGTTTATGTATTAAATGTTAGATCAAGTTGTACTGGCAGTTCCATTACTGATAAACAAGATTCTCTTAATACACACTGCTTTGTGAGGATCATAATAGACAGTTTTCCCTTCAACCAAATACATGTCGCTACTTTGTTGGATCACAATGCAATTAATGCTTGGAAATAATTGTTTTTATGTATATATACACCCACCTTTTTAACAGTTGATGATGCATACTATTTGTGAGCGGTCTATGTAGTCCACCAACATTTATCTATCAGATTTGAACAACATACGTGAAACAGTGTTTGACGAAATGTCCCGTATACTACGGAATATGGCGGAACAATACATCTGAATATATGTTTGCAAAAGTAATTAATTACCAACATTCAGTTGCCAGACTATCTGTTTTCAAAATGTACCCATCTCATGCATACCTGGATGGTTCGACGTAACAACGATTGTAGACACGATAGATGGATACTCGATATTGCTTATCTTAGCTGCCATGTTTGCTTTAGAACGCGACCATTTGCCCGCGTGTGTCCAGTATCACTTTACACTCAAAACACACGTGCAGAAGTGATTGCTTAGATAACCACACTTTTTATCGCCCATTGTTATTCTTGGTTCTAAATCAATATGCGGCTTCCTGTTGAATAACAACAAATATCCTAAGTTTTACTTCCCGAAAGCCAACGAAAGCTTAGAGTATGCGGTGTAGCATAATAAAAACGCGTGTTATGTGTCAGTGATACAGTGATACAGTGATACAGTGATACAGTGTGATTTCGGCGGCAGGTGATTCTATAACTGTTCGTGTCCAAACATTAATGTCCTACTACTGGTCACCTCACCGGAGTTTATTCAAGTAGTCGCCGATTAATGGAACATATTTTGTTTCTACGGTATGATTTTAGATGTTATTATTCATTCGTTGATACTTGCAGTGTTTCACCGTGGTAAAAACATGCTAGTTCAGTTCGAAGAATTACAACGGTATTTGATACAGTTATTGACCTTGTTTGCTGATATTTACTGTTCAAGATTGTCCATAGC
>OZ023205.1:74640440-74643226 GCA_963995525.1 Escarpia spicata | reverse complement strand
CCATTATGCCATGGTAAAACTCAACTTATCCCATCCCTTGTGCATCTACGCTTGATGCCAAACCCCTACAGCTTGCGTCGTATGACTGCCACAGACGCCGGATACTGAGACGCCAGCCTTCCACGTAGTACTATGACACGGCCGGCCTGTGCAGCGCCCAGCGTCACAAAATGTATGCTGATGAAATTGTGGCCGTGTTGTGAGTGTGCGTGCGTGCTAGCGAGAAACTGAGTGTACGGGTGTATCGGCGGTCGCAACTCGTCGATCGATATGCTTCGCAGGCGCTGTTTTATACAGGCAGCGAGTGCGAGCCGATGAAACGACGTCACCACAGCTGTCTACGTCCGAGAACGAGACGGCACCTTCCGCGGTGGACTGCACGGCGCATGCGCTGTCAGTTGCTTCCGGTGTTTCAACTCATTCGAACTATCTTTTGAGCACACGCGACATTTCGAATTTGGATGAAAACACCCCAATTGAAATTATTAGTTTATGCTTATGAGGGTAATGTTGACAACGTAATGTTGCGTCAAAACATATATTACATTTGCATTGATGACATGGCTCAAGATATTGTTGGATGTTAAATAATTCTAATATAACGGCAGGCGTGTATTTCGTAAGGTCGTTCATTGTGGTGGTAACCGCATGTCATCCTACACGAAATTTCTGCTTACGATTATGTGTGTGTGTGTGTGTGTCTGTGTGTGTGTGTGTGTGTGTGTCTGTGCGTGTGCGTGTGCGTGTGCGTGTGCGTGTGCGTGTGCGTGTGTGCATGTGTACGTGAGTCTGTGTGTGTGTGTGAGAGAGAGAGAGAGGAGAGAGAGAGAGAGAGAGAGAGAGAGAGAGAGAGAGAGGAGAGAGAGAGAGAGAGAGAGAGAGAGAGAGAGAGAGAGAGAGAGAGAGAGAGAGAGAGAGAGAGAGAGAGAGAGAGAGAGAGAGAGAGAGAGAGAGAGAGTATGTGTTTGTGTATATGTATGTATGTACACACGTGTGTTGTACGTATGTATGTATGTGTGTGTGAGTGTGTGTGTGTGTGTGTGTGTGTGCGTGCGTGCGTGCGTGCTAGTACCTGCGTGCGTTTTTCGTGTGCGTGTGTGTATGTGTGTAACATGTACACGCGCACCTGTTTGTAAGTTTGGTATAATTCCGATGATTGTGGGCCATGAGCGGGACTTTCTGTTTACGTGAAGGTATACTTGTCTTTTGAAAATGACAACATATCAGTACACAAATACAATAATATGTTATGCTCTCGACCACAATTACAACACAGTCACTCTCTCAGGGTAGATATGTACATTGTTTATCATACAAATTATACTATTATTTTGTTGCCATCAATGAAACTATGTCACACATGCTGAAAGGCTTTAAAGCCATATATTTACATCACGTTATATGTGAATTACTTATAGCCTTCGGTTATTTTATCAACATGTAACGGTTCCCATATTCAGATTGAATGATACAACTAGATCGCCACGTAAACGTATGAAAACACGTGGCGATCTAGTTGTATCATTCAATCTGAATATGGGAACCGTTATATGTTGATAATGCAAATGTTTGAAGTTGCCGTGTTTGCTAACCTCTTTGATACACGCCCACATTCTGCGGTCTTTGATCGCCGCCGACTCTCTCGAATACGGCGTGAGGAAGATATTTCTCAAACAGGCAGTCTTGTCTCGCCGCCATTAGGTGTGTCCGTCCTTTCAGTTATCCATGCATCGTCATTATACCCACCAACCCACTGACTCACAGACCCACCAACCCACCAACCCATTGACCCACCAACCCAATGACTCACAGACCCACCAACCCACCGACCCACCGACCCACCGACCCACCGACCCACCGACCCACCGACCCACAGACCCACAGACCCACAGACCCACCAACCCACTGACCCACCAACCCACTGACTCACAGACCCACCGACCCACCGACCCACAGACCCACAGACCCACAGACCACAGACCCACAGACCATCAGACTCACAGGCCCACCAACCCACTGACTCACAGATCCACCAACCCACTGACTCACATACCCATCAACCCACTGACTCACAGACCCACCAACCCATTGACTCACAGACCCACAGACCCACAGACCCACAGACCCACAGACCCACAGACCCACAGACCCACAGACCATCAGACTCACAGGCCCACCAACCCACTGACTCACAGATCCACCAACCCACTGACTCACATACCCATCAACCCACTGACTCACAGACCCACCAACCCATTGACTCACAGACCCACCAACCCACTGACTCACAGACCCTCCAACCCACTGACTCACAGACCCACCACCACACTGACTCACAGACCCACCAACACAATTACTCACAGACCCACCAACACACTGACTCAGAGACCCACCAACACACTGACTCAAAGACCCACTAACACACTGACTCATAGACCCACTAATACACTGATTCACAGACCTACCAATATACTGATTTACAGACCCATCAACACACTGACTCACAGACCCACTAACACACTGACTCACAGACCCATCAACACACTGAAACACAGACCCACTAACACACTGACTCACAGACCCATCAACACACTGAAACACAGACCCACCAACACACTGACTCACAGACCCACCGACACTCTGACTCACAGACCCACCGTCTCACGCACTCACGACGACTCACATCCATCCATCCATCCATCCATCCATCCATCCATCCATCCATCCATCCATCCATCCATCCATCCACCCACCCACCCACCCATCCACCCATCCATCCACCCACC
>OZ023205.1:74622940-74637940 GCA_963995525.1 Escarpia spicata | reverse complement strand
AAAGCGATGAGCTTAGCCATGTTTCATAGACCGCTGAATCCAAGAAATCTGAAATCGCCGTCGACTTCCGCCTCGTAATGAATTTAGACGGGGTCGCGCGGTACATCTTGTGTGTCCGTAGTATGTGCGACACAAAGATACGTACATTTCACGTGCCCTTATCTCGTATTCTCGCTTACGTCTTTCGTCTAATGATTACAGCCGAAACTTGTTTCCGGATTTTTGATGGCTTGATTTTTTATGTATCCCTGAGTCATCAGCTATTTTCGTCCTGGTTAGTAGTGAATGCCCGTTTTGTTTATAAAATTCACATTTGACGGAAATACACGTTATTACTCTTATTACTATTGTTACTGTTGGTGTTACTATTAGTCTTATAGTTGTTGTTGTTGTTCTTCTTCTTCTTAATCTTCTTCTTCTATTTCTTGTTCTTGTTCTTCTTCTTCTTCTTCTTCTTCTTCTTAATCTTTTTGTTGTTCTTCTTCTTATCTTGCTGTTGTTGTTCTTCTTCTATTTCTTGTTCTTCTTCTTCTTAATCTTCTTTTTCTTCTATTTCGTGTTCTTGTTGTTGTTGTTCTTCTTCTTAATCTTCTCCTTCTTCTTCTATTTCTTGTTCTTCTGGTTCGTCTTCTTCTTAATCTTCTCCTTCTTCTTCTATTTACTGTTCTTGTTGTTGTTCTTCTTCTTAACTTCTCTTTTTTCAATTTTTTGTTCTTCTTGCTCTTCTAATATTCTCCTTCTTCTTCTATTTATTGTTCTTCTTGTTGTTCTTCTTCTTCTTAACTTCTCCTTCTTCTATATATTTGTTGTTCTTCTTGTTCTTCTTGTTCTTCTTAATATTCTCCTTCTTCTTCTATTTCTTGTTATTCTTCTTGTTGTACTTCTTCTTAACTTCTCCTTCTTCTTCTATCTTTTGTTCTTTTTGTTCTTCTTGTTCTTCTTAATCTTCTCCTTCTCATATATTTGTTGTTGTTGTTGTTGTTCTTCTTCTTCTTCTTCTTCTTCTTCTTAATATTTCCCTTCTTCTTCTATTTCTTGTTGTTGTTCTTCTTCTTCTTCTTAGTCTTCTCCTTCTTGTTCTATTTCTTGTTGATGTTGTTGTTCTTCTTCTTCTTCTTAGTCTTCTCCTTCTTGTTCTATTTCTTGTTGATGTTGTTGTTCTTCTTCATAATATTCTCCTTCTTCTTCTATTTCTTGTTGTTCTTCTTATCCTTCTCCTTCTTCTATTTCTTGTTGTTGTTGTTGTTGTTCTTCTTCTTCTTCTTAATAGTAGAAGTAGTAGTAGTAGAAGTAGTAGTAGTAGTAGTAGTAGTAGTAGTAGAAGTAGTAGTAGTAGTAGTAGTAGTAGTAGTAGTAGTAGTAGTAGTAGAAGTAATAGTAGTAGTAGTAGTAGTAGTAGTAGTAGTAGTAGTAGTAGTAGTAGTAGAAGTAGTAGTAGTAGTAGTAGTAGTAGTAGTAGTAGTAGTAGTAGAAGTAGTAGTAGTAGTAGTAGTAGTAGTAGTAGTAGTAGTAGTAGTAGTAGTAGTAGTAGAAGTAGTAGTAGTAGTAGTAGTAGTAGTAGTAGTAGTAGAAGTAGTAGTAGTAGTAGTAGTAGTAGAAGTAGTAGTAGTAGTAGTAGAAGTAGTAGTAGTAGTAGTAGTAGTAGTAGTAGTAGTAGTAGTAGTAGTAGTAGTAGTAGTAGTAGTAGTAGTAGAAGTAGTAGTAGTAGTGGAAGTGGGACGTATGGTAGAGTTAAATTGATAATAAACCAGACATGTTTTGGCGATCGTGTCTTTTCCTATTTAAATATATGTCGACGTTAGTTAGTTTACTGTTTTCCTGTGTTCGTTGTCGTTATAATAGTTGGACTATTTTTAGAATTAACTTGCGTTCCATTCTCTGTTTTTGTTGTCGCTCGAAATGTTTCAGAATCATTTCCCCAAAAATCGAACCTACCTAGTGTTCGCTACAACGTGTCATCTTTTTGTGCAAATGTGTTATATAATTTTGATGAAAACCGCACTGAAACCAGGCGAAAAAAAGAATAAACGTGGCACATTTCTGGGCTAAAGGCTGAATGAAATGCGGAAGTAGTGATATTGTGTCAGTCGCCGCAGCCATGTGGGGCCTCGGAAAATCCCCACGAATCAATTACTTTGTCGCAGCGAATTGTGCCCATGGATTGACGCGCTTACAGCGTCAGACTTGCTAACGTTGCGGCTGTTTGACACAGGTACACTTTGGTCCACATCTACCGCTACATCTTTCCTACAAAGGAAAACAACAACCTTTCTAAACAGCTACAGTAGTCATTTCGATATATTATGGGCATACTACAAAGAAGAAAACAAAAACAATAAAGACAAATAAGAAGAAGAAGTGGAGGAGGAGGAGGAGGAGGAGGAGGAGGAGGAGGAGGAGGAAGAGGAGGAGGAGATGGATGAAGAAGAGGAGGAGGAGAAAGAGGAGGAAGAGGGGTGGATGAGGAGGAGGAGGAGGAGGAAGAAGAGGAGGTGGATGAGAAGGAGGAGGAGAAAGAGGAGGAGGAGGAAGAGGAGGAGGAGGAAGAGGAGGAGGAGGAAGAGGAAGAGGAGATGGATGAAGAGGAGGAGGAGGAGAAAGAGGAGGAAGAGGGGTGGATGAGGAGGAGGAGGAGGAGGAGGAAGAAGAGGAGGTGGATGAGAAGGAGGAGGAGAAAGAGGAGGAGGAGGAAGAGGAGGTTGAGGAGACTACAATGACGAAGAAGACGACGAATGCATGAATATATAATTATGTGATACTTTGCTAAATGAGAAAATCTACCTTTTAATAGTGATCGAGAAATACAAATTGACGAGAAAATATCAATTTGTCGACTAAACCAATTTTTTGACAGGATTGACAAAATTAGAAGGGCAGATAACAGATAATGCCAGCATTCGGAGCCGTTTGGTTGAACGGAAAGTGAGGCAAAAGGAGCATGCTACAAACAGAACAAGAAACTAAACTTGCTTAGTTTACGTAGAAACAATACTATTATTATGATATGAACAGTTATTTGTTAGGACCATCTGTAATCCGATATATATCTGACTGGGAATTCGAACAGAACGGTATTTGTTTTTAACAAAACATTTAAATACAGCTTCCCCCAAAGTTTCGTTGTTTCATAATAGCAATTAGTAAGACAAACACTAGGACACCAACAGCTACTAACGTAATTACGTGCAGTCTATCCAGATGTTCCATTAAGTCTATAAATTATGGACAGTTTTCTTTTAAAAACAAGTCATATTGACAATGTAACTTTCTGTATAGCAACCAATATTCACATTGGAGCGCGGGATATAACACATTATCGATTGACGTTACACGAGATCGAATCGGAAGGACATAGAACGGATGTTGATGTTCACCTGATGCAATGGAGCCCGCGACCCCAGACAGCTGATAAGGAAGGAGGTGGAAGACCCGGCGAGGAGTAGACAGGATCTGTCGTCAGCGCTAGCCCAGGCGTTGAGCGAGTGGAAGGTGTTGAGAGACGTGTTTACGTTCACAGGCCCAAACATTGGTTTAGTCAGACGGTGTGCCACTGGTTCAGCTTAACCCCATAAGGCCACTACTTACATTCCTAATGGCGATACTTGTACAAGTTTCGTTGAAGCAGAAAACGTACCACTTAAGATACTGTCCATTATGTTTTGTGGTCTATCGTGGTGATCATATGGACATGGTGTTTTGTGGTCTATCGTGGTGATCATATGGACATGGTGTTTTGTGGTCTATCGTGGTGATCATATGGACATGGTGTTTTGTGGTCTATCGTGGTGATCATATGGACATGGTGTTTTGTGGTCTATCGTGATGATCATATGGACTTGGTGTTTTGTGGTCTATCGTGGTGATCATATGGACATGGTGTTTTGTGGTCTATCGTGGTGATCACGTGGACATGGTGTTTTGTGGTCTATCGTGGTGATCATATAGACATGGTGTTTTGTGGTCTATCGTGGTGATCATATGGACATGGTGTTTTGTGGTCTATCGTGGTGATCATATGGACATTGTGTTTTGTGGTCTATCGTGGTGATCATATGGACATGGTGTTTTGTGGTCTATCGTGGTGATCATATGGACATGGTGTTTTGTGGTCTATCGTGGTGATTATATGGACATGATGTTTTGTGGTCTATCGTGGTGATCATATGGACATGATGTTTTGTGGTCTATCGTGGTGATCATATGGACATGGTGTTTTGTGGTCTATCGTGGTGATCATATGGACATGGTATTTTGTGGTCTATCGTGGTGATCATATGGACATGGTGTTTTGTAGTCTATCGTGGTGATCATATGGACATGATGTTTTGTGGTATATCATGGTGATCATATGGACATTATGTTTTGTGATCTATCGTGGTGATCATATGGACATGGTGTTTTGTGGTCTATCATGGTGATCATATGGACATGGTGTTTTGTGGTCTATCGTGGTGATCATATGGACATGGTGTTTTGTGGTCTATCGTGGTGATCATGTGGACATGGTGTTTTGTGGTCTATCGTGGTGATCATGTGGACATGGTGTTTTGTGGTCTATCGTGGTGATCATATAGACATGATGTTTTGTGGTCTATCGTGGTGATCATACGGACATGATGTTTTGTGGTCTATCGTGGTGATCATACGGACATGATGTTTTGTGGTCTATCGTGGTGATCATATGGACATGGTGTTTTGTGGTCTATCATGGTGATCATATGGACATGATGTTTTGTGGTCTATCGTGGTGATCATATGGACATGGTGTTTTGTGGTCTATCGTGGTGATCATATGGACATGATGTTTTGTGGTCTATCGTGGTGATCATATGGACATGGTGTTTTGTGGTCTATCGTGGTGATCATACGGACATGATGTTTTGTGGTCTATCGTGGTGATCATATGGACATGATGTTTTGTGGTCTATCGTGGTGATCATATGGACATGATGTTTTGTGGTCTATCGTGGTGATCATATGGACATGGTGTTTTGTGGTCTATCGTGGTGATCATATGGACATGGTGTTTTGTGGTCTATCGTGGTGATCATATGGACATGGTGTTTTGTGGTCTATCGTGGTGATCATATGGACATGATGTTTTGTGGTATATCATGGTGATCATATGGACATTATGTTTTGTGGTCTATCGTGGTGATCATATGGACATGGTGTTTTGTGGTCTATCGTGGTGATCATATGGACATGGTGTTTTGTGGTCTATCGTGGTGATCATATGGACATGGTGTTTTGTGGTCTATCGTGGTGATCATGTGGACATGGTGTTTTGTGGTCTATCGTGGTGATCATATAGACATGATGTTTTGTGGTCTATCGTGGTGATCATACGGACATGATGTTTTGTGGTCTATCGTGGTGATCATATGGACATGATGTTTTGTGGTCTATCGTGGTGATCATATGGACATGATGTTTTGTGGTCTATCGTGGTGATCATATGGACATGGTGTTTTGTGGTCTATCGTGGTGATCATATGGACATGGTGTTTTGTGGTATATCGTGGTGATCATACGGACATGATGTTTTGTGGTCTATCGTGGTGATCATATGGACATTATGTTTTGTGGTCTATCGTGGTGATCATACGGACATGATGTTTTGTGGTATATCATGGTGATCATACGGACATTATGTTTTGTGGTCTATCGTGGTGATCATATGGACATGGTATTTTGTGGTCTATCATGGTGATCATATGGACATGGTGTTTTGTGGTCTATCGTGGTGATCATATGGACATGGTGTTTTGTAGTCTATCGTGGTGATCATGTGGACATGGTGTTTTGTGGTCTATCGTGGTGATCATATAGACATGATGTTTTGTGGTCTATCGTGGTGATCATACGGACATGATGTTTTGTGGTCTATCGTGGTGATCATATGGACATGATGTTTGTGGTCTATCGTGGTGATCATATGGACATGATGTTTTGTGGTCTATCGTGGTGATCATATGGACATGGTGTTTTGTGGTCTATCGTGGTGATCATATGGACATGATGTTTTGTGGTCTATCGTGGTGATCATATGGACATGATGTTTTGTGGTCTATCGTGGTGATCATATGGACATTATGTTTTGTGGTCTATCGTGGTGATCATATGGACATGCCGCTCAAGGGTGTTAAAATCGCGCAGTTGGCAACGTTTAAGTTCTATCTGGCGCCATATCTGTGGTGCAACCAACTATACTGACAAATGACTATTTACTAGTTTGACACGATAAACAATTGTACTAATTCCACGTTAAAGTGATTGGAGAAGGCGGACGCGTGACAGTTAACAGGTGTATGAGAACAAGCGTTGATAAGACAGTTCTACCGCAGTGGACACCCTACAAACCTTAGCTTCGATGTCTTTCACACAATCCTTGATCTGACTGACTAGCTATATTGGTTTGTGCAACACTCCGCAGATATTCAACATTTTAGAAAAAAAAAGATTTGCAAGCCAAGCCTCTCGTTCGTTGTAAAATGGCGATCGTGTGAAAAACTTCGGGACGTTCACAGCCTACATTCGTTAATATATATGTACACTATCCATAGGCGACGTGTCATCGTTACAAACGTTTTATAAATGTTGCATCGAAACAAACACGTGAATAAGACAGAAAGGTATAACTATTATATTCGATGATTTGCGTTGAGGTGAAAATAACGGATTGTGGTTTTATGGTTCTTCGCCCATTGTGTCTTTGACATCGGTCCTAGTCTCACCATTTCTCACGTTGGTCTCTTACCACTGTGTGTTGTCATATCTTTTCAATTCACAGTATGTTGTCGCATGATTCAGTTTCCATTGTCGTACTATTTGTTAATGACCCACGCTTTGTATTGTTTGTTACTTTATTTACTGTCCCTGTTTTGGGTTGAAGTCTTAAGTGCCGTCGTATTCATGACATCAATGCTGAACTTCTGCATTGGTTCAATGTTCACAATCCGTAACATACATTCAACCAAACTCCTCTCCACCCAGTCATTGCAGAAATTCAACTTGGTTCAATGTTCACAATCCGTAACATACATTCAACCAAACTCCTCTCCACCCAGTCATTGCAGAAATTCAACACTTGCTGCATTACCCTCTTCCTCGCCGTTTCAGCCATCACGTAGACGCTGCTGTATTCTGCTACTTCTGTGGTACGCGGTGGCTTAGTTCATAGAACTGTTGATTCTCGCATAATCCTGTTTTGAGTCCTCTCGCTGCCGTTTTGAATATTGACTATTTTGTTCACTGCATGTTGCCATAGTTCTCTTAGATGTATAAATCAGTACCTGACAATAAATAATGTTGATAAATGTAAACGAGTGACGTTCGTGTAGTAATCGCAGCGTGGCTGAACGGCTGCCAGAAAAGTTGATGTGGTATTCGAATGAAACATAGCAGAGCATGAAGATTTAACTGGACACCGCGCTAGATATTTATATCAAATTGCACTTTTGCGAATTGCAGGTAACTGTATTCGTACGAGACGTTGGCGTAGTAAGGCAAGCAAATGGACAGGATCGCATAACGTCAACATATAATACAGTCGTAAACTGTAATTCAGCGTGGGTGATTATGAAAGCACGACTGCACGCCCGTATTGGACAGAGCATAGTGTAGGCGTCTATATTATAAAACAATACGATTCTGTGTCTGTCTGTCTGTCTGTCTGTCTGTCTGTCTGTCTGTCTGTCTGTCCGGGATCTTTGGATCTTGGGAGTCACAATTTTAAAACGGCAGTTACCTCCGACAGTGTTGCATGTATGGGTCTGACTGTTATGTGTGATCTGGGCGAGCCTTTTGGAGTGGTTCGTAGTTGTAGATTTTTTTCGAGATTCGTCCGGAGCAGTGGGGATTTGGAGGGTCACACACATATGACTGACTTTTCCCCCCGGATCGGGTAACTCGGCTAGTGTGTAATAACATAGTTTACTTAACCGTGTTTTCGTGTCCCGCCAGACGCCGAGGAGATCTGCGAGACGGAGGACTTCAGCCCGGCGTGCGGGGAGGGCGAGGTGATCGTCATGACGAAGGCGGAGTACGGCCGGATGAGTGTCGGTCGGTGCGTCAAGATGACCTACGGCTACCTGGGCTGCAGTGCCCACGTGCTGCCGGCCCTCGACTCTCTGTGTTCCGGCCGACGCTCCTGTAGTGTCCGCATCCCAGACCAGAGTCTCGACGCCACCAATCCGTGTCCAGACGAGTTCAAGACGTACCTCAACGCCAGCTACATGTGTGCCAAAGGTGAGGAATGAACGAACGAACAAACGAACGAACGAACGAATGAACGAACAAACGAACGAACGAACGAACGAACGAATCAATGAACTAACGAACGGACGAACGGACGAACGGATGAACGAACGAATGAATGAATGAATGAATGAACTAATGAACGAATGAACTAATGAACGAACGAACGAACGAACGAACGAATGAATGAATAAATGAACCAACGAATGGACGAACGAACGAACGAACGAACGGACGAACGAACGGACGAACGGACGAACGGACGAACGAACGAACGAACGGACAGACGGACAGACGGTCGGACGGACGGACGAACGAACGAACGAACGAACGAACGAACGAATTACTTATACAGATTACAGGGAAACTTTCCTTAAACGAGGTTTATCCATGAAAACCTCTCTTCAATATACACTTTTAAAAGTCCTGAATGACCAGTTTGCATTGTCCACTACCTGTCCGTAGCGGTAACCTGGCCATAACGGACATATACATATTGCACGGTACCGACGACGTCCTCTGTGTACAGGGTTTACTGTAAAAGAAATATTACACATTTCCACTTAATACAGACACAAGTGAAATACAGATGATACTAGAAGTCTTACGACTTATGTGAAGTGTTTATTCCCCTACAAAAACAGAACAAAGATAAACACCTGGTCATAGTACATGTTTATTAAACTTATCTGGTATCTTGCTTTGAATGTTGCATTGATACAGTGTTTTAAATCGTTTGGCAAATCATTCCAGTGTTTGGACCCGCAATGATATTGTTGAGAGACCTTCTTGTAGTTTTACAGAGCTCTATCATAAAGTTATTTTCGCACCCTATAGTCCAAGAGAAAGGTGTGTTTATGTTTATTTTTTTATAGAATCAGAAGGGTGTGTGAGACGGGAGCATTATATGTCTATACAACGCCCACGTTTAGCACAAGACATCAATCGGCCGTGTCGATTCCATTACGACGTGTCGACGACATATTTGGATCAAACGGAGATTTTTGATATTGGCCTGTTAGTGTTTTGATTGTGACAGAGAACCGACATTTCTCGTAAACAATCCTTCTAATAATGATACGTTTGCGCCATTAAGTTACATGTCATTTAACTCCACGTATGGACTTCTCCAATCTATGGCAAATAACTTATAACTAAACAACTATTGGAGGTGTTGTAATTAAGGTAAACGTACCTTTTATCAATGTGTTAGACTTGGTACTTGTGTAGAAGTGCATTTTATTTATATTTCTTTAGCATTATGCAGGTTCAAAAGAAAACAATAGCGTTGAAAGTCTAATATAACATATACACACATATTGAATTTATGTTAAACTACTTAATATATCTACGTTTATACAACTACAGATATATG
This sequence comes from Escarpia spicata, assembly GCA_963995525.1. Classification (NCBI taxonomy): domain Eukaryota; kingdom Metazoa; phylum Annelida; class Polychaeta; order Sabellida; family Siboglinidae; genus Escarpia; species Escarpia spicata. The sequence continues at coordinate 74,628,306 of OZ023205.1, read as the reverse complement.
AATACTCAATACAAATGTTTATATATAAATACAACAGCGGTCTTATACCCTACATCGTTTACGATATGGTTATACAAAGTCAAATTTACTACATATTCATTGGTTAATTACAAACATGATATACTTAAGCAATTCATATTGCACAATGATGTCAATGTATACTATAACAATTATATTCGTTTTCCGAGGGATCGATAAGTGTCTGTATATGTCAACTATATGGAAAAGTATTCTTTAACAATCTCACTAAGCACTACCGCGTGTGTTAATTTGCCAACTGGGGCAAGGTGCATTTCACGCTTCTAGAACATCAATACAATACAAAACATATATAATTAGACTGTGGGTACAACACGGACTTCTTATCTTTCTGGTTTTCAGTGCAAACGAAGCCGTGTCGGAAATGCTACAAGTTGCACTACGCCCACGTGCGAGCAGAACGCGCCTACATCGCGAGCAGCGTGACGACACACAAATGCGGTACCATCACGTGTCCTTGGAGGATAGAACTACAACCGGGTCAGCGGGTCAACATAACGCTGTTTGACTTCGCGCTGGTGCCGAAACGCAACGAGCAGGACGTCTGCTTCCGGTACGCCGTCATCAAGGAGACGAAGGGTCCACCACGTGGTACCCCCGTGTGTCGGGGGCGGCACCGGGAGAAACAGGTGTACACCTCCATAGGTCACCTCGTCGAGATACACATCGTCAGTCCGGAAGTGTACAATAGCAACGGCCAGTTTCTCCTCTACTACCAAGGTAAACGTCCGCTATATATGGTCAAGTAACTCGTAATGACAGTGTATTGTGGCAGCACTGCGGGGCAAAGTGGCGTAGTAGTTCGAATGTTGGAATCTCGATTTAGGATATCCAAGGTCGAACATACCACATGTGTACATAACAAATTCGAATGATTTGGATAAATTAAAACGTCAACCTGTGGGGAACCGCAGCAGCGCCATCGTTTTTGTCAATGCGCACACGTGTAGTATTCGAATATCACGTAGTTGACGATGTTGCCAATGCTGTCATATGTCGAGCGATGTCGATCTATGTTTACGGATAAAATATATTTAAACATTGAAAACAAACAAAGTTGTGCTCGGTGCCATAACGTAGGCCAACGTACTGCACAATGTCTAAACCAGACACAACGGTGTTCAGGAATAAAACATTATACAAGTTAGATCTCAGTCATTATTACGTTTACCACAATCAGTGTAACTACATTCAACAATATACGTTGTATTCAGTGTATCTATTAGCTACGAATTTGTAATGTAGACGTTTGGTGATATGCCGCATGTATGTATGGAGGGGCCGATGATGAAACATATATAACTATTACGCAACTGTCCAATCATCTCTTGTTGTTTTATATATATATATATATATATATATATATATATATATATATATATATATATATATATATATATACATGTACATATTTTTACACATCAAAAATTGGGCTGCATTTTGTAATGATTAAAGTCACACTGTTCGGTGCTGGAAATAAAGTACTGATTGGTTGATGTCGTTACGACACTATGATTGTCACCAGCGGTCGGGTGTCCGGATATCACGAAGCCAAAGAACACGTGGATGAGGAAGGAGAAGGGCCAGGTCGTCGTCGGCTGCGACTCGACGGGGGCGACATGGAACCTCAAGTGTGAGGGAACCACGTGGCACGGCGAGATCGGCAGCTGTCCACAAGGTACACGGCAGTAACATCATAAGGGGAGAGAGTTGGAGGAGAGAGGTAGATACAGTAAAGTGGGGGATGCAACTACGTCAACTGGGAAACTCACAGAGGGGGCAGTTGAGAGAGAGAGAATGAGGGAGAAGAAGGCGAGAGAGAGATAGAGGGAGGGAGGGAGGAAGGGAGGGAAGGAGGGAGGGAGGGAGGAAGGGAGGGAGGGGGAGGGAGGGAGGGGGAGAGGGAGTAAGAGAGAGGGAGAGAGGGGGGAGAGAGGGAGAGAGAGAGAGAGAGAGAGAGAGAGAGAGAGAGAGAGAGAGAGAGAGAGAGAGAGAGAGAGAGAGAGAGAGAGAGAGAGAGAGAGAGAGAGAGAGAGAGAGAGAGAGAGAGAGAGAGAGAGAGAGAGAGAGAGAGAGAGAGAGAGAGAGAGAGAGAGAGGGGAAGAGAGGGATAGAGGGAACCAGAAACAGAAAGATATACATGTTGGTTGGCTTTTAAGCATGGAGACATATAACGATACACATACAACAGTGATTCGTAGATAGTTAGGTACAATGTTAGACATAATATCAATATGTAGGTTGATAAAGATAGTGACACAACTTCTGGAAGGATGGAAAGTCGGGCAGATAACGGAACAAATGAAAGAGGCAGTTTTGAAAGGAGAAATACATAATATCACACGGAATTATATAATGAGGGGTAATGGCGCATAGATTATAATTATAAAGTGAATAGAAGTATTAAACCGCACAGTTGCATGCATCTATGCCATCGTTTCAGTGTGTAGCACTTTTGCAGAGATCGCTTAAAAGCGACGTAGTGTATGTAAAAAATACTGTTTCAGTAATGTTTATTGTATTGTGTTATATCAGCAGTGCAATAAATATAAATGCGTACACACATATTGGAAACATACATGCTAGATAAACATAAAATGCAAACGTACAAAATATACATAAACATACATAACGGAGACATACATTTTGCATGCATACAACATACAACATACATTTATACAAAACTCAACTATACAAAATACAGACACGACAAATGCCAAGTCCAAAAACACGACAAACATAATCCAGGTAAAGATTATTCAAAGTAGAAACAGAATACAGACGTATTGACATACAATACATAAATAATAATTATAAATAAATATCCATGTATATACAATATACAATATACAAGATATACAAAATACACATATACTGTGTAACTAATACAATACAGAGGCTTAGTTCAAGGGGGCAGAATCAGACTATTTAGGACAGTTAATTATAACCCCGGAAATGGTAGCTAAGAAAATAAGGGCTGTGAAGGATAATAAGTCACCTGGAGTGGATGGGATTCCGCCCAAACTGCTATTGGAAATTGTAGAACAAATTAGCATACCGCTTGCTACAGTTTTCAACTTATCTTTAGAAGAGGGAGTGGTTCCTTTAGAATGGAAAGAAACATTATACAGTTATTTAAAAAAAGGTTCCAGAAACAAGTTAGAGAACTACTGACCAGTGAGTTTAACGTCGGTGATTTGCAAATTATTAGAAAGACTAATTAAAGATCACATGGTGGATTTTCTTATTAAACATAACTTGATAAACTTATCTCAACATGGGTTTCTAAAAGCGAGGTCATGCTTAACAAATATGTTATGTTTTTTGGAAGACATCACGAAGTGGGTAGATGAGGGATCACCAGTTGATATCATCTACTTAGATTTTCAGGAAGCTTTCGACAAAGTGCCACATCAAAGATTACTGCTTAAACTAAAGGCCCATGGCATAGGAAATGGTATAATAAACTGGATAGAAAAATGGCTGATTGACAGAAGACAGCGTGTAGTAGTTGATGGGGAGGCTTCAAACTGGAAATCAGTTTTTAGTGGGGTACCACAGGGATCAGTACTGGGACCTATATTATTCTTAATATATATCAACGATTTGGACGATGATATAACAAGCAAAGTGTTGAAATTTGCGGATGATACAAAATTGTTTAGAAGGATTGAAGATAGACAGCATTTACAAGATGATCTTGATAGATTGATAAAATGGTCTGAAAACTGGCAAATGTTGTTCAATTTTGGGAAATGTAAATGCCTCCACACAGGACATGGGAACGAATATGTAGAATATACAATGGGGGGACTGTACTAAGTACTACTGTAAAAGAAAAGGACTTAGGGTTAACCGTTAGTGCTGATATGAAGGTTTCAGAGCAGTGCGGAATTGCAGCTTCAAAGGGAAATCAAATTCTTGGATTAATTAGGAGAAATATCACATATAAGGAAAACGAACTAATAATACCACTGTACAAAACAATAGTTAGGCCTCATTTAGAATATTGTATTCAAGCGTGGAGGCCATATCGCAGGAAGGACATAGATATGCTCGAAAGAGTGCAGAGGAGAGTAACTAAAATGATACAAAAACAGAGGGATCTTAGTTACGAAATACGCCTAAAAATGTGGTTTAACAACACTAGAGACCAGGAGATTGAGAGGAGATCAGATAGAAGTGTTTAAAATATTAAATGGTTATGACAATATTGATAGAAATATTTTTTCTCAGTTAAGAAAGATAGAAGGACCAGAGGACATGAAGTTACATTAGTAGAGGAGCAGTGTAGATTAGATATAAAAAAGTTCTCATTCTCACAAAGGACTGTACATGATTGGAACAGATTATCTCCTGATTGTGTTGGTGCTAGTAGAATAAAATAAAATCGACACATACCTTAAAAGGGCGGGATACACGTAAATAAAAAGTATTGGACTCTCGATAAGCCAAAGGGCTTCCTTGTCCACCTGCCATCTAGAGTTAATTTTCTGGATGGCAATCTTGTTAAATCTTGTTAAATGCAGACACATGCATTGCAGACGTACATATTGCAGACTCCAAACACACAGACAGTGCAGTTGTTGTGTTCGTACCGGCCACGACCGTCAGTGTTGATGGCGTTCTACATTGTACATGTTCCGTCTGTTTCTTTCGCCAGATCAAACGAGTACTGACGCTCCGAAAGGCAAAGTTGTATCACTTCCACTCGGTTAGTAGGCTAATATACATTCCGGGTTCGAATCTTATTGTTGCTGTTTCCGACTTTGGTCAAGTTCTTTCTCTCCACGTCACTTTGGTGTAATCAGCTGTATGAATGAGTCACTAGCTATACACAGTGGTGGATGTTTGAATAGGGTAGTAGGGGGGGGGGGGGGGGGGCGTGCGTGCGTGCGAGCATGCGAGCGTGCAAGCGTGTGTGGTGCCTGCGTGCGTGTGAATACATGTGTATGTGTGTGTTTGTTGTGTTAATAACGTTTGGCAAGAACACGAAAACGTGCAGGTTCGTCTTTGTTTAGTTTTGTATTTCAGTCACTCTTACTTTAGTTTCTGCCGCAGGTGTCCTCGTCGCCATCGTCATCGGCATAGCTCTCGTCATTGGCGTGCTCATTCTCACAGTCGGCATCGTCTTCTTAAAGAGGTACGTCACGCCTCTTGTCTCCATACATTCAAAGTTGTTAGTTGCATTATTTGTTTACTAAATGCTTACCATTAGCATCATATGTTCACCGCTATTGATATACTTATACTCACCGTAGACTGATGCGTCAGAGTAAACATTTATAATACCTAACAGCTACATATTCATAATTGTAATAATTATT
>OZ023205.1:74617940-74620440 GCA_963995525.1 Escarpia spicata | reverse complement strand
GCAGTATGACACACGCCAGCGCCAGGGGACGGCGCTGTACTTCCGGGCGCCGCAGGAGGCCGACCTTCAGGAGGAGGCGGCCGCCGAGACGTGCACACTGCCGCTCAAAGAGACGTGTCCCGCCGGTCCGTCGGGCAAGCAGCACCGTCGACACGGCCGGGGCAGCACGACGCAGCAACAGCAACAGCAGCTGCTGCAGCAGCGGGAGAACCTGTACGCACGTCGCATGAAATCACGCCCGCTGCCGTCGCTGCCAAATCTCGCCGCCGAGACGGACGAGTCCCCGGACTGTCGCGTGAAGGTGCAGACGCACCGGACTAACTCCGGCCGCAAGACGGGCACCCGGACAGGTCCGGGACCAGGTCCGGGGCCGTCGACCTCGTGCGATTACCCCGACCCGCAGTATTTCGAACTCGACCCCGACGAGCTGAAAGCAAGTGGGTGCCGGGCGCATGCGCGTCACGCAGCGCGAGCCGCGAATGCGCGTGCATCGTCGCCGTCCCGCCGGAAGGACGGAGGCGGTCATCGTCAGAAGTCCCCGGAGGAGGAGAACGCCGAGAACTGCGATAAGGAAGTGCACCATAATAACTCGTGCTCCGAAATCCCGTTAAGGCTCATACGAGACTCGGCGAGACCTGCGGTGCCGCGTACCGAACCAGCGCCGGCCAATAACTACAGTTGGCCTTAGGTCCATGTCATCTCTCGGGCGGATGTCTGCTGCGTCAACTCGATACAACAAATTGGTCGGACTGATGTTTGTGGTTTTCCAGTCTGGCGCACAGCGTGTGCAAGTGGATAGGTGAAAACAGTTACCAATTTATGTGCAGTTAGGTGCGTTACTTACGTAATACGATAATACACTTCATTCTAAAATATATCCTGCTGTTAGGTAATTATATGGAAGGATACACCGTGTTTAGGTGATTTCACGTAAACGGATAAAACATGGTTTGGGTGTCATTTCGTAGTAAGACATTACTATTTTGCGCTCAATACAATCATATAATATAACCATTACTATTGCCAGACGTGTCTGCATCGACGTACTTTTATACCAACAGCAGCGTCACCCTGTGGAATGACGGCACAATCACATGACCAGGCACAATCCCTGGTGAGGAAAACGGCATTTATGTGGACCAATGAACAGCGTTGGTGGCGCCGTCATGCCGGACCGGTGATATCATCAAGGCGAATCTTCATAGATGTTTCTTGTAGATGAATACGCCTGAACACACACCGGTTACGTTATCCAGACGAATCACTACTGACAATGTCCGGAATGACCGTATACCGCCTACGTCATTGTGTGATATCGGTTTCTCTTTGAGAGTCGAGCACTTTGATGGAGTATGTAACAAATTTGTCTTTTCACCGGTTCAACTCTGCTTATGAAGCAGGCGGCAAGCGGCGGCACAGACCAACATTAATGTTCAACAGTAGTGAAAACGCCTGACAATTTCGTACGGTATAAATGGCGTTAGCTAAGTTGATAATGTAATGATTTCCATGTAATGTTCGTGCATATGTTTGTTTTTCGCGACTGCATAGCAGTTATATGTTGGGCCATAGCGTGAAATGCTGTATTCATGTTGCATGCGTCGATGTTTGGACGTGGAATTGTTTACAAAACAAAACGTCGGCGATCAAAAACACCGGAAATCGAAATGAGAAGCGTCTTGCAATTTGAGCAAATTCGACGAGCAGCCAGAAATTAACTGGCGACTTGTCAGACGTTCGTTCTACAGTGTATACAAGCCAACACGGCAGTCTTTGTGTGTACTTCGTCAAACGACACCGTATCGGTAGAAGTGTTAAAATGTACAGTTTAAACCAAATCGAAACGCGATATCTTGCAGCTGGCATTGTGCCAGATACCGAATTATGACCGCATCTGCAATGAATCTCCACCGGAGACGTATTCGTAAAAAATAAACATATACGATGTCCTATTCCTGAAAGCGTTTCTTCATAGGCATATGGGGACGGGCTACTTTTTATTTCTCCATTGGTGACAATGTTGACGTCTATCAGTGTTACACAAATTAGTTAATGATTTATCTGAAAACTGGATATGTCAATATATGTTATTATATTGGAAAAAATCGTCACTTTCTGCCATTTAAACAACTATTTAACTTACGGGATTGGTCTTGATGCTCTTACATACGCAAAGGATACTATCATCAATCATACCTTCATCTGCTCAAAAGAAACCACAAGAAAAGTAGCATTGTGTAGATAATAAGTGTTATTGTCTATAAAATGCCAATCTCCCTGTCCAGAAAATATCTTAAAGTGAACAAAACCCTCAAGAAATGGCGTACTGATTCACAATTACTGGTATTTTGTTGTCACCCTGAACCAAGAAGATTTAGGCGCAGAAGAAATTACCTTTATTACTATTATTATTATTATTTTATACGATGTTAATAGTTATCTTGCCATGCACTCGCTGATCCCCCTGCAGACCAGTGCTTGCATTACCTATTACCGATTA
>OZ023205.1:74575440-74612940 GCA_963995525.1 Escarpia spicata | reverse complement strand
ATTCCAAAGAGTTGGTGCAGCAACAGAAAAAAAGCCCTGGTTCCAATGTTACTGTTGACTCTAGGAACACAAAATAGGTCAGAACTAGATGATCGAAGCTGGATAGGTTTTCTTACAGGAGTAAGCAGTGACTGCAACTAAGATGGTTACAGGAAGCCAATGCAAAGACTTCAAAAGTGGTACGAGAGCGAGAAAAACAAGATCTTGAAACTACCCTTGCCAGATAATTTTGGACACGTTGAAGTTTTGTAATATCCTTGCTAGCGATATTATAAGGAAGGAATTACAATAGTCAAGTCTGCTGCTAACAAGCGGTAGTTTTAGCAACGGAAAATTACATATACCGGCGAAGATCACGAATGAAGGTTTGTGATAATTGTATGTTTAATGATGATTGAGATGATGGTGACGATTGTAGTGTTGGTGTTACTGAGGGTTTTGGTTGTGATGATGTTGTTGCTAGGGTGGTATTAGTGATGGTGTTAACAAGGATGGTGTGGCGATAGTCGAGGTGATGATGACGACGTTGGTAGTGATAATGGTGGTAAGAGCGTCAACAATGAGTCACGCAGACATATCCATTGCGGAGTGTTTATTAAAATATAGCCAGAGGTTTGACATAACGTACCTTATCATTAACGAGAGCTTACAATTACACCGATTGCTTGTCCGAACCTACGCAATGTCAATAAACGTCTAGCACTCTATTATTGCAGTCTTGACGTAGCGCTAACGACTTGCATGACAAGACGCAACTCACAAAGGTCGTGTCGTATAATGTTGTGTATTACACATTGTAAACCATTGAACAGCGTGATAACTGATTGCGTGATCAATCCAAGGCATGCACATTGCCTGTGTGAAATACCGTTGTGTTGGCAACTTCTTTTGTTTCATTCTTTGTCTTTTAAAGCAGGCGCCATGTGAATGATAAATCGGCTCACGACGAAAAACACAGTAAGCTAGACTCAGCCAACTATAGGGACAGATTGTTTTTCATAAACCTACCGGCCGGTGTGATTATTATTTCGGCTGGACCCGTTGAAAATGTCACAAGTCATAAATGTAATCGAGCGAGATTCGTAAATCACACAGCTCTGTAGATTGCAAATTTGTGTCTATCGGTAACCGTCAAAAGCCAATGTTTTGTGTTTACTGGCAGTTGCAGAACTAATTGCGTTTAGCCGACCGGACGCAGCACAATTATCTTGTTTGCTTTTATTGCCAGCTATCACCCCTATAACTGACGTCGCAAATTAAAATTACACTACCAACCAAGCATTGGGCTTTTAATTTTCTCACAGCATGGCAAACTAGTGGATCCGGACAACTCTAACGTGAGTCCTTTTAACGAACACAAGCACATATTTCTAGAGACTACAAACGTTTTAAAGTTCAGGAAGTTTATTCGTAGGCAAAGACTATTTACTGATGACGACAAGAATAGGATTAGGGAATGTCACGTGCTGTTCGTACGCCGGACACATTTGTAACTGCAATGGATATGCTATACGTATGTCTCTGTTAATTTGTTTACTGAATCTTCCAGTGCGTGAGAAATAAGGACATATGCGCGATGGCATGAGTATGGGAGTAGTTAATTGTTTGTTCGGGCGCTAACAAGGATTCCCATTATTATTATTATTATATCTTTACTTACTCATATTGCAATAAAACAAATGTACACATTTTAAACATATAACGGTCAACGTATAACTTTTGTCTTTTGCGGTTCTTTTAAAACACGTTGGGCTGGTGAGACATTAGAATAGATATGTGATCGTTTATACGTTAATAAGGAACCCACTCTGTTGGCTTGATACACTCGCAGGCGAACACACATAGAAGGAATCGTGAACGTCGAATGCAACCAGAGGACGTGCAGCAACAAAAGTGGTAATCACGTTGTTAGATTTCCCATTACACGCCCGTCCAGATTCATTCCGTTCCGGATTCGAGCAGCGAAAGGCTAAGTGCAAGTCTAATTCTATCCCGGCTGTCTTACAGCCAGTTGCCGCCTTGGGCAAGACGGACAATGTTGATACGAATCTCTAATCCAATAGGCGCCTCTAGGTTCCGATCGATCGCATTTGCGATTACGTTAAGGATTTCTGTAGTGGGTGATGGTTGTCGGGATGGAGAGACAGAAATAGAGACGATGCGGAGGAGGGAATGGAGAATATACAGTAGCAGAAATGGCAGTAGAAATAGTAGAGGTAGGAAAGGCAGCGGAACAAGGTGAATGAGTAGCAGCTGCAGCAGCAGCAGCAGCACCAGCAACAACATCATCAACAACAGCAACACTCGCGAAAACCATTGCCCCAAAGCTAACTTTCGTTCCATTTCAATAATTAAAACGTAATTCAATACATACACGTCTGCAACTGCAAACTGCGATTAAATAGTTATTGCAGGTTCGTGTTACATGACTGCTTGTAGGCTTGACTTTGAGACGCATAAGCGACCTCAGGAGGCGCACTTAAGACGGGCAACTCAGCACGTTTAATTTGGTTAGACCCAATTCCAAAACTTATGTCGGAGAATCAATATGATGCAGAAACTGTCAAGTTAGGATACAACTATCTCTCGCGAATATAAATAAATATGACAGTTAAATAATAAGAGAGGATGTAAATAGAGTTAATACATTTTCATGTCACACTGATAAGGTATATTTTCCGTGGGCGATTTTCCACAATTGTCTACGAATTTACTCCTATGGGAAATCTACCTCGATGTCATGTCCTTCAATACGCAATCCGGAATAATGTTGCCAATACTAGAATACCAGTGCGACACGTATCAGCCATCAACCTCGTCTTTGTGAAATTAATCCATAGCCAGCTGCGTTCGGCACGAACTCGTAGCGTTGTTTTGCACATGTAAAACATCTAATATCCCCTGGGGGTCACGCGATTCGTTCTACAATGGACGCAATCAAAACAATCGAAAATAGTAATTACCTTCTGCAACGCGATATCAGTTGGCGCACCACTGATGGCGAACCCGACCCGTTACGTGGCAGCACGCTCATTTCCGGTTATTACACCCGCGCATGCGCACGGACGAACACCAGCACGCTTGAGTAGCGGCGTGCGGCGACAGGAAGCGGAGTGTGATTGTTTCGTGGTGATCACGATGTTTTCTCGGTAAATAGAGTCCATCAGATACGACTTGTCGTGCAACAATTCTAGCGGTCTCACACACCACACATACACACGAACCTGCTGCATTCTGGTTGATCGCACACGGTTGAAACAGACGTGGGATTTGTAGAATCTAAGACCCACCGTAGCAATAATAATTACTGTATATTCTCTTGTGTATCTGATTTGTTGTAAGAACTTTTCTACGGTTATCTTGTGTTCGAATTCCCTGCACTGATATTTATGTTGACAGTGTGTATTTTGGCAACATACATTTCCCAAAACACATTTAGTATATACTTTGTATAAAAAGTAAGTGTATAGAGCTGTGTCCATTTCAGGGTGCTTTATACATTACTCCCTGGAGCAACGTTCTGAAGGTTCGAAACGGGAGCAACAGGAATCGAACACGGAATCTCTCGACTAAGAGTCCGTCAAGTGCGCTAACTAGTACACTATAATTTATATAGTATTTACAGTGTCTAAATATTTATGTGTGTGTGTGTGGTGTGTGTGTGTGTGTGTGTGTGTGTGTGTGTGTGTGTGTGTGTGTGTGTGTGTGTGTGTGTGTGTGTGCGTGCGCGTGTGCGTGTGCGTGCGCGTCCGTGTGTGTATCTGATAATTATTCGAATTTAGTATTTTGTTATAAACATAATGATAAAACTAAGTTTCCATAGTAAAACCCTGACATTTACGGTTAGTTTTATAAATTAACATGTTTAATTTTAATTACGTTGGTGCTGCCAATTAGGAACCTCTTTCCAACCAAATATATTCGTAACGCGCGCCGTTTTAAGCGAATCCTATTATTCACATGTAAGACGAACCGAATCGTACTAACGCCTCCTGTGTGTGTGGCTAAATGAGTTATTATCACACAAATAACATTTAACTTCTGTCCGGCAAATATGTGGGGCACGTGACGTTTGTGTGGATACAATGACGCCTCGCGCCAATATAGTAACACGACGCCCCGATAGGCCGGTCCTCGTTGCTCCTGACCGCACGCGATTGTAGAGCGAGCCAGATCCAAGACCGATATCACGGCTGGATGGCACAGCGCGACGCTGTCAGTCCGACTAGTCCAGCTGACAGCGCCGGTTATAGACGCTGCCAGCCAATGCTCGCTGGCCGTTTTGATCGACGTGACTCCACTAATTGAAATCCGGTGGCCTAGCGATATCAGACGGAGCGGTTCGTCTTTCATCGGTCTGAGCGCGATATCTCTGCACGGCGTGGCGGAGTGTTGATGCGCAAGACTCCGGAAAGACTCGTAAACATTTGTCATCACCTGCGCTTCGATGTATACAAGTTCTGATTGGACGCAGCCGCGATAGCAGGCGCGCAATCGGCGTAAACATAGCTTGTGTGGTCATAAACTTCGCCTAGACGGTTTCGTCCAGTCTGTGTATCTGAGTGTTGAGGTCGCTATGGAAAACGTCGCTTCTAGGATTTCCAAGATGTGTCGCGCTCGAGATGTGTATGTTGTACTTGTGTTGCTGGCTGCTGTCGGAGGCCAGAACACAGTGAGAATTCGGCACGACATAGGTAAGATGTTTGCTGTTTGCAAACAATATATTTTCTTCGTTTTCTGTTATTCTTATGACATCTACGGGCATGGTATATACATTCAACTATGGGAAACAAACTTATCAAAAGTACTGTATGAACAATTTAGCATATACGCAGACAGAGTGGAGATACATTGTATTGTACAATCTGTGTCAGAATCAGAAAACACGAAATAAGGAACGATACGCGATGTATTCTTTAAAAAAACACCTGTTCCCAAGATGTTACCGAACGATGTAAAAGTGCAAAATGTGTACTTTTAATTCAGACCCTCTGGAAATCATTTACCGATGGCACTAGTACCATGCATAATCCTATTCCCCGCCCTATGTAACTCAACGCCACCATTTCCCAAGGCGAACGCGCGTAAACGAGTCAACATTAGTATAAATTCACATCGCTTGTGTTTATGTCAATTGCTCACGATATAATATGTTTCGTTTTGTTGATTGTTTGAACTAATGGTTTATACAGAAGGTTGTGTGTAATTTACCTGTGCAATGACCAATTGCTTATCTTGTAGCCATACATTAACTAATCGTAGATCAACTAATCGACACAACTTACACGCAACTCTTCGTCGTTATAGACTAATCACTGATCATACAATTGATCTGTGAATCAGTAATATAGATGAATAACATATGTTTGCGGATTGGCGACACGCCAAAACACCGAAGCGAGTAACATTTGCCGAACCGGATGAATTCCTAGCAAAGTATTCGCACTGTGTTTGCGACAGAACAGAAATGCCCATACCGCAAAAGATGATTTGGGAATTGTTGATAACTGTCTTAGCGACATTGTGCTTAGAAACGTGATTCTTGACGGAAAGATTTCCCCGGGAGATTACCGTTGATGGGTAGTTATGTTCATGAAATGGTTTATTTGAAATTAGGTATATGCGTGATGTGTAACGACCGTCGAGTACCAATTGTTTCCTTCACAGTCACGAGCGATAGTTTCGACGTGTCTGAGTGAATAATCTCTTTACAATCTCACCTTTATAACCTTGCTTCAATAGTGCTTATTGATTTTGAGATTTACTAACATTTTGTTTTATTGCAGATTTTCAAAGGTTTAGGCGCAATAAAAGTTACATTATTATTATTATGTGAATAGTTGAGTATATGACGCGGTGAGTATGCCAGCGAGCGAGCGAGCGAGCGAATCAATGATTAAGATAATGATTAACCGACAGACTGAACAATTCCGTAAGGCCAAGTTACTGTTTGACAAACACCCCTCAACTCTACTTTAGTTTCTTCGAGTCACGGTAAACCTTCAAATCACCTCCAGTCAGCTGACCTATGTGTTGAATCTCTATTCGAATCAGTAGTCCCACGCCACTATCTCAGAATCAATCCATCTAAGGTTAACTCACCTTTCATCACACCGCCATGTTGTTCATTATTCAAGAGAGCGCCTGATTGCTGTGTTCTTTGTTATAATTACACCTGGTCGAATCGATCGTGTTCTGCTGTTTGAGTTACTCGCACAATCCGCTGAGAGCGTCTCTCGTGAAGGTAAACACGAACCCCTCTGTGTCATCCCAGACATGTCCTAGTGATATGCAAATCCAGAAAAGGAATTGTCTGGGTTGTTTCTTCTGGATCTGTCGTCTCCCTAGACATCTATCATTGTCCGGTGCGCGGACCTAAGTCGGGTAATCCGTGGATAAAGATGGATTGTCTTGTCGTTAATTGCTGATACATTATTTAGTGGCATTCAAGTGGCTTTGGCAGCGGACATCCTTATTGTTGTGTGCGCTTCCGGGGAAGGAGGAATGCATATAATTATATGGAAATATAAACTGACATATGTATCAACGCAAACATGTGCACACATACAGACATACATACGAACATATGAACAGGCAGACAGGCAGGCAGGCAGGCAGGCAGGCAGGCAGGCAGGCAGGCAGGCAGGCAGGCAGGCAGGCAGGCAGGCAGGCAGGCAGGCAGGCAGGCAGGCAGGCAGGCAGGCAGGCAGGCAGGCAGGCAGGCAGGCAGGCAGGCAGGCAGGCAGGCAGGCAGGCAGGCAGGCAGGCAGGCAGGCAGGCAGGCAGGCAGGCAGGCAGGCAGGCAGGCAGGCAGGCAGGCAGGCAGGCAGGCAGGCAGACAGGCAGACAGGCAGACAGACAGACAGGCATGCATATACGCATGCACGCATACACGCACACACACACACACACACACACACACACACACACACACACACACACACACACACACACACACACACACACACACACACACACACACACATACACACATACACACACACACACACACACACACATACACACACACACACACACACACACACATACACACACACACACACACACACACACACATACACACACACACACACACACACACACATACACACACACACGCACACACACATAAAAACATCCATTCACACATATACATACACGGATGGTTGAACGAACGGATTGATCGCTGCCTGGTACGTTGGCTAGAGTTTGCTATGATTAGTATTGGTGTCGCGTGTGACGGGTTATATTTCGCAGCCGATATTAATGCACGGGGACAATGTTGGATAGTACATTGACCTTGTGTTAGCTTACAGTCGCATCGCAATTAAAGCTGCGCTAACATTTGCTTTCTCGTTAGAGCCGTTTGGTGTCAGTAGGCAGCCACTTTGCACGAAAACTACATCAGGTGAAACATTTTCGTCTGCACTATTGCAGCAGGGACAGTCAGCTGTTCTGTGTGACTACGTAACGACGCATCAGCTGTGCACATTCAAAGTATGGAGGTTGTTAGGTGGTTCGATGGTCAGCACACAGAACTGACGAAAAACATAAACGTCGCCACTCATCCATAACTAACCAAGCAAGCTGATAAATTTTGAGTGTGCTCGAAGAAGCTGGGAATGTGTATACATTTTAGACAGATACATTAGCCAGAAGATCCTGGCTATCCTCTTGAGCTAAACTGGAGTTAGTATTCCATAGACCAAGAACGATTGCCTGCTCACCTCGAGGATTCATATCCTTTCACCTAAATCACGTTGAAGGTGCCCACCAGTGTGGAAGTTGCCATCTTGAAACGTGCGAAATTCCAAGATGATGACACCATTACGCCTACTTATTTATTATTTTTTATCTATATTACTTAACACAAAGTAAGGATATATGTTTGTGTGTATGTTTATTATCTCCATAAATTTGGCATGTACAATAAGAAATGGTGTAGGCTGTCTATCGTTTTTTATACAGGTTTTATACAGGATTTTATATTTCACCCCGTAGCCTCTGTTGGACAGGGATCTCGAAAGGCTCAACAAATCAAAATGCTTTCATGACGTTGCAGCGACGAAATTTCATGATTTTAATGTCATCATAAAGATATATATATGTCATTTATAAATATGGCTAGATGTCCGGAGACATTTTGAACAGTTGGTACGTCAGTGCCGTGTGTTTGTGAGTACAAATACTAGTATTGAACAATGTACGCCTAAACACACCATCGACATACATAAGGAACCCGAACTATTGCAGTACACCAAATAGTGAGCAGCCATATGCTATGAAGGCAGCGGACAGAAGGAATCTAGTGCATTTATCAGTTATCACTGCACTGGGAGTTGGACTAAATATCCGTTGGAGATTTGGAGCAAATTTCCAGTGTTCATACTGCTTTGTACAAAATGGGGATCAGATAGCTGTGCCATTATCAGGAGGGTCGCATTCCATTGCAGAGGATGTGGGGGAGCGCTCCATACTATCGTACAACAAAAGCACTTCTGTTCGTCCCCATTTCAACACAATATTATCTATTTGTGCCTCTCTTTCACACACTGCAATTTATGCTTCATCTTTATTGCGAGTTCGTGCTGATCGTTAGAAATAATTTATTTGTATTGATTAAGTGGTGCTTAATCGATTGGTTGCTTTTCTGGTTGACTGGGTGGAGTGAGCGCAATCTGTGAAGGAAATGTTCAGTGGAATTGTGAAGAATGCATCATTACCGCATTCACATGATAACTGTCTATGGAATGTATAAAATAACGAGACACACAAGTGCAAATGTGTGTCGAAAACGCTCTTGGTTTCCTGCATTGAGCCCACGGCCTAGTTGTGTTGGGCTGCTCACGTCTGCAGCATGACCAAAGACAGAGCGCGTAATGTCATTGTATCGTGATACGACCTCTGTAGTCGTTATTGAAATCGTAACGACTCTCTTGTGTGTTTGCAAATGCAATTGTAAGTAGCCATTGAAATCGTAACCGTTGTCCGATTCTGTCTAATCTAGCGCACCTTGGTGTTCACGGGTGGTTTGATGTTAACTTAAAAGTGCGCGGAGATTAAACACATACCACTTTTGGAAATGTTTGCTGTGCCAAATATTGAACACGTTAATAAATGTAGGGAATCAACGTTCGGCGTTCAGTGTGTAGATATTCCATTTTAACGTAGGGAGTTCATTACCCCGTGGAAAAGCGTACTTTACACAACCAGCGATCTATAGAAAGGTATATTAATGACATGAATTGTATTATAAACGCCCAGCATAGTACAGCAATTGATATTGCGATTTCGTGCAGCAGTTATATTTATACATAAAAGAATAATCATAACTTCACATATTGGAAATTAATTAAATATTTAGGAAAATATACTTAACGTTCAGAATCGTTTTCTAGAAAGAAATATGGGCACAAAAATCAATGTTTACTTTGTCCTATCTATCATTCACTTTATCGAGACGACAGGCCTGACGTCTTAATTTGCCAGCCGATGCAGCGTTGTCCCATTTTGACGTAATTAATATAAAATGTTGGATCACATCCTACTGGCCTGAGTGAACCCGATAGAATAACTGACGCTACATAAACATCGCAACGCAAAATGACACAGGAGAGCTACGTGGCAATACAAGTAACAGTCGCCATATTTTCCGTAAAACATAGCGAGTTACACTCTTGTGGAATATGTAATCCATCGGAACAAATATTTGCCTGAAAAAGGTTTTGGTGAATATTTTCGGAAATGAGTGCTTAATAAAATAAGTATGCCAGCAATGTTATCACTAACTGACAGTTGCGGACGCTGACCCCACAATCTCCTGGTGTGATTGTACATGATCAATGCCAATTTCTATTTAAAAAAAAATATATTATGATACGCTAACATTGAATCATTGTGTGCGTATCTCCCCCGAGCACTGAGGTCAACTCGCCTCTTTCTAGGTTCTGTCTCTTCCTTTGAACGCTGGCCCCT
Organism: Escarpia spicata; assembly: GCA_963995525.1. Classification (NCBI taxonomy): domain Eukaryota; kingdom Metazoa; phylum Annelida; class Polychaeta; order Sabellida; family Siboglinidae; genus Escarpia; species Escarpia spicata. The sequence goes on along the minus strand of OZ023205.1, from coordinate 74,602,965 downwards.
CACCTACCACTTGCAGGTGTATGTAAGACTTGTAGTTCTTTAGAGTGATCTGTTTTCACAGGAACAGTTAAGTAGTCAACTATACTCCAGGGAGCGTAGTGGTGCGTCAACTAATGGATGTAAGCTCGTGGTGCATAATAATCGTGTTACTTTTACGTTGTCTCCGCTCTTCAGCTGTTTGTTTATTTGTAATATACAATACTACCTTTTCCTATGTCTATGATACTCTTACTTCACTCTGTGTATGTATGTAGATATCATGTTAAGCCGATCACCCTGCATTTAACGTTTCATTTGCCCAAGGCGCCAAGACGGTCATGATCTGATTATTTGGGCGCCAATGCCACAATAAGCGATAGTGACGAACCGACAAGATCGGTTCGCACCTAATGATCGTTAACACAGCCTTCACTCCGACGTTTAACACAATTGACACGTCTACCCGTGATGTAAGTATGACACACAATGGTTTGAGAACTGATGGTAGTAAGACGTTGATGCTATGTCATGGATATCGGAAACGGCGGGGCGGGGCGGGGGAAACGGGAAGGGCAATGCGGGCAAGCTTTGTCACTCATTAGGTTTCCCACTCAAAATGTCGTCGTGCGTCAAGTTATAAAGCACACATTACAGAAACAAATTTAAATGTTAACAATCTACGTTTCTGTTCCCGACTCGGTGCCGTAGATTCGCTTAAGATTCGATGGCACAATAGTAATACGTAAGACCCGTAGCGATGGTAAAATTACAACATTGATTAAGGCGGAAAGCAAGAAACTGCAATGTTTGCGTGCACACAGACGCGCACACACACGCACGCTCGTACGCACACACACACAAACAAACACACGCACACACACACACACACACACACACACACACACACACACACACACACACACACACACACACACACACACACACACACACACACAAATAAACAGCATAAGTCTTGCGATATGTGAATTCACACAGACGTATCGACCAAGCATAGACGAGGCCTCAGACGGCAAATTCAAGACGCTCGAGACCCGGCGGGAGTTGGAGAAGCAATCAGACACCACCCATTGCTACCGTAATCAGCATCTAATGCAAACACGACCGGTGATCAACGATCGTTAATAATAGAAAATAGATTCGCTCGTAAAGCGACAAGCGTCTTCGATGCGCTACTGTGACGCACGAGGCCTTCGTGATTCAATGTATTTTAAAGTTATCTCGTCTGTTCCGTTACCCAGAATTACACGCGCAGGCCACGCTAGGTAGCAGTATGAACAGGAAGTTGTATTTTGTTCCACTTACGGTCGTGATTGTAGGAAACAGCTAACTTCTATGAACAATTACATGACTTTTCTGTTAGCTCCGCGTGCTTCGACAATCTTTCCTGTAACGAGGAATGCCCATGTTGTGTGTATACAGTGAACGGTTTCTGAGCCCAGCAGACAAATTGCGAACACGATTTCTGGTTTATTAAAGGCAATTTGGCTGGCAGTCTACCTTCAACAAATCAATTTTATTATTAACAAATATTATTAGAAAGGAGGCACTGACGCGCCACTGGCCATAATAATGTTCGATATTTTATCTGTAAACAGCATGTGGTCCAGAACATTAACATTGTCGGGCATATTGTCTGTTTGAAAAGTACACCGCGTCCTCTTAAATAACAAAATGGACTGTCGGAAATAAATCATTATTAATACTAATGTATTTGATACACATTTCGTGCTGTATCATTCAATCGAAAATTTGGAAAAGGGCTGTATTATTCAGCTGCATGTAACATGTAACTCTGTGATTTCACACCGGAGACATGTAGGCATATGGCAAACTGTAATAGTTCCAATGTCGATGTAGTGGTGGTTTCCGCAGTTCTTTTTGCAAGAACCGAAATATCGAAGTAAACAGCAACACGAGGCAGCGATGCCAGAAATGTCAGAGCCATCGATACAAACGTTGCCGTGTGATTCCACCGCTTCTTCCACATCGACGCGAACATATTTCTCGCCTCGCGCTGTTTATAAAAAAATAGTTAAAGGAAATACAAATAAGGCATTAGCTAAAATCCTTTTTCAGACAAATACATTTGTAGCATAAATTCGATTTTAAGCCCGTCCGTGAAGCGATTCCCGCAGAAAATTTCATTTTAATGAGATAGGCGATCACGTGGTATCGTGATGTCACTTATGACACACACTCGCATCAGGCCGACCCTTTCCATGCATTCAGAGCATGTTTACAAGGATAGCTTCTGGGTCGAAACGAGCGTCAGAATGAGTTATTGTGCAATTTTCCGACGTAATACAAACACTAGTCATCATAGAGGAACAAACATTTATCTTACGGTTCCATATGAATCGAATTTTATTCAAAACAACGAATGTGAATGGGCCTACAAGTTGACTAGATTTCGCCGAGCTTGGGCTCGTTTTTCAGAATAATTATATCGAATGCAATCAACGGGAGATAATCTACACAAATAAACATACATAGCAAACATATATTGTATTGAGCTACAGAAAGTAACGTGTATAATCTCGTAATGTCCCTAGAATATCGATATATGAAGCAGGTGTTGTACAATTTGTCATAACAACTTTAAAAAGTCAGGAAGTTTCTGTTGGTGCCGCTAGCTCAGTTGGTAGACGCGTTGGTTTCTTGCTATTTATTTTATAATCGGGCGACGCCGGTTCAATCCTGACAGCATACAAACCATTGATTTTCTTTACACTTTTTTTGTTTATGTTTTCACGAAGTAATATAAACCAAATCATTTAGTATACTATGATGCACTGTTTGTAAATATTTTTTTAGTCATTATTTATTCGCCACAAAAATGAAAAAAATTTCATTATATATAACGATGTTTCTAAATTGTATTTATCCAGACAGATCACAATCTGTTTTCACATATATAATTACAATATATTACCGTACACTATATTTACAATTAATAAATTATATATCCATTACATTATATTTGTCTGGATAAATAAAATTTTGAAATATCGTTATATAATTCCCATATTTTCATTTTTGTGGCGAATAAATAATTACTACAAAAATAAAAAATATTTACAAACAGTGCATTATACTATAAAATGATTTTGTTTATATTACTTCGTGAAAACATAAACAAAAAAAGTGTAAAGAAAATAAATAGTTTGCATGCTATCAGGATTGAACCGGCGTCGCCCGATTGTAAAATAAGTGACAAGTAATCAACGCGCCTACCCACTGAGCCAGCGGCACCAGCGATAACTGTCTGACTGATTTAAGTTGTTATGATAAATTGTACAACTCCTTCATATATCGATATTCTAGTGATATTATGAGATTATATACGTTACTTTATGTAGCTGGATACAATATATGTTTGCTATGTATGTTTATTGGTGTAGATTATCTCCCGTTGGTTGCATTCGATATAATTATTCTGAAAACGAGCCCAAATCTTGCCAAGCTCGGCGAAACCTAGTCGACTTGTAGGTCCATTCGCATTCGTTGTTTTGAATAAAATTCGATTCATGTGGAACCGTAAGATAACTATCTATGATGACTAGTGTTTGTATTACATCGGAATATTGCACAATAACTCATTCTGACTCTCGTTTCGACCCAAAAGCTATACTTGTAAACATGCACTGAATGCATGGAAAGGGTCGGCCTGATGCGAGTTTGAGTCATAAGTGACGTCATATCTCGGCATCCCGAAAAGCGCGCCAAAAATATGCATATTCGAAAATGTCCGGATGCACTGCATAAAATGTGGAATTTCTCATTCTTTTTTGGCTTGGTTGACGTGGAAATAGATAGCAGGATGTAATATAACATGAATTCAAGCAATGTATGTTTTATTCCCTTTAATGCTGCCAGCCAAATCGCAGGATATCTCACCAACAGGTGGGATCAGTCATTTCTTGAGACGCAGGCATCAGACAGAGAGGGTCGCGGCTCCTTTGATGTGTATCATCCGCAAGACGAACGTCTACAATTCGGCATATTTCTCCAGGGCCAGACCAAAACGATAAGGCAATTTTGACCCGCTAGACATCAAAGGTCCCACGGGACCATCAAAGGTCCCTCTACAATTCGGTATTTTCCGCTCGTTTCATTTCATACTCATTTCGCGAAAACCCAACCACCCTACTATCAACTATGGCTTGCTAACTTCTTTGTGCAATGTTGTTTAGCTTTCATGAAATCAGGGGACAAACTGATATGTTATTTTTGACTAGATCCGGTCAAAACAAAAGTTGCTAGGCCTGTACGAGCATGTTGTAAGTTATGCGTTACGCATATTTACACTCTGTGGTTTCACAACGATAATAAGCGGCTATTCACATTTTCGGGAGGTATCTGATCTGTGTTCAAATAAATTCTTGCGATAATAAAATACACTCACTATTTTAATAAAACGACTATTATAATATTTATGCAAAACCAGCAGGTTTATCAGTGCCTACGAACCCGACTCCCGATGGAATAATTCATGGTTCGAAGTTTGCGCGAAATTCATCTGAAACAAGAAGTGTGAAAAACCAATTCGAGAAAGAACCTTTAAGACTCAACTCATATTATAGTTCGAATGTAATGCTGGTGAATGCATTCAATTAACTTTGTTCAATTGAGATGTAATTAACGTAAACGCGATGAGCATAACACCGACGTTTCCCGCTGCATGGCATGATGCGCTGAGGAAACGGAAGCGGAAGTCGTGATCGGCAAAACGGTCTCTCCCATAATGCATCGGGCAATGACGTAATTTATGCGTTAGTGTGTGTGCCGTACGAGGACAGAGGCGGGAATAAAGTGGGTAGGGTCCCTCCGTCTGGTCTGCATACGCCGCACTGCCTGTGAAGGGTAACTGACCGGGCATTTCCGACGGTAATTGGCGTGTCTCGTTATACGGAAGACAGTGATCGTTCGCGTGAGCTTACACGTCCTGCTCCCAGCGCAGTGAGTATGTCGTCATTATGTGGGCATTTTAAATTCGGAGAACCGTTCAAAGAACAACCGAACCAGCCTATTCGCCCGCACGCACCACTAAGCCCTCATATATTCCAAAAGAATCGCTGTGACATTTCGGTGAGACACACAGAGACACGGATCACGTAGACGTATCTCTGGCTCTGCTAAAGCTTACTCCGCATAGATCCGTGCGATTAGCGATTCGCAGTCGGCCGCTCTGGGGGTTCGCGTGTCTCTTGTAACCTCTGGGGGTTCGCGTGTCTCTTGTAACCTCTGGGGGTTCGGGTGTCTCTTGTAACCTCTGGGGGTTCGGGTGTCTCTTGTAACCTCTGGGGGTTCGCGTGTCTCTTGTAACCTCTGGGGGTTCGGGTATCTCTTGTAACCTCTGGGGGTTCGGGTGTCTCTTGTAACCTCTGGGGGTTCGGGTGTCTCTTGTAACCTCTGGGGGTTCGGGTGTCTCTTGTAACCTCTGGGGGTTCGGGTGTCTCTTGTAACCTCTGGGGGTTCGGGTGTCTCTTGTAACCTCTGGGGGTTCGGGTATCTCTTGTAACCTCTGGGGGTTCGGGTGTCTCTTGTAACCTCTGGGGGTTCGGGTATCTCTTGTAACCTCTGGGGGTTCGGGTATCTCTTGTAACCTCTGGGGGTTCGCGTGTCTCTTGTAACCTCTGGGGGTTCGGGTATCTCTTGTAACCTCTGGGGGTTCGGGTGTCTCTTGTAACCTCTGGGGGTTCGGGTGTCTCTTGTAACCTCTGGGGGTTCGGGTGTCTCTTGTAACCTCTGGGGGTTCGGGTATCTCTTGTAACCTCTGGGGGTTCGGGTATCTCTTGTAACCTCTGGGGGTTCGGGTATCTCTTGTAACCTCTGGGGGTTCGGGTATCTCTTGTAACCTCTGGGGGTTCGGGTGTCTCTTGTAACCTCTGGGGGTTCGAGTATCTCTTGTAACCTCTGGGGGTTCGGGTATCTCTTGTAACCTCTGGGGGTTCGGGTATCTCTTGTAACCTCTGGGGGTTCGGGTATCTCTTGTAACCTCTGGGGGTTCGGGTGTCTCTTGTAACCTCTGGGGGTTCGGGTGTCTCTTGTAACCTCTGGGGGTTCGGGTGTCTCTTGTAACCTCTGGGGGTTCGGGTGTCTCTTGTAACCTCCGGGGTTCGGGTGTCTCTTGTAAACTCTGGGGGTTCGGGTGTCTCTTGTAAACTCTGGGGGTTCGGGTATCTCTTGTAACCTCTGGGGGTTCGGGTGTCTCTTGTAACCTCTGGGGGTTCGGGTGTCTCTTGTAACCGGAGAAATGTGTCGTTTTTCTGTATTCTCAGGCAGGGTCCGTTTTTTCTGTGATTCGTATTGTATAGTTTTTCAAACGTAAAATATATCGTTACACTAAAGCCCATGTATATGTAATATCTAAATCTTTTCCCCATAGAATCGGACATTGCATAAAATCGCCTATGACGTCATTCTGATACAGCGCCCTCTGCCGACTGTTGTGAATGACTATGGGTTCCCTGGCGACAGCAGTTGTAATCGTCGTCGTTATGGTGTACTTCTTTCTCATCTACATCTTCACCATCAACTTCGCCGACTCAAGAAACAGCAGTCATGAGGAAGTTAAGCCGAGCCGGCTACGCATGGATGAGCGGGCCGTGCGGTACCGACGACGCTACAGCGACGCCAACTACGACGTGTACGACATCGCGGAAAACTCCGGACCTGACGACGCGAGTGAGGACGAGGACTGCGTCTACTTCCTCTTCCCGGAAGTCGACAACGAGGAATGGAAACTGCGCCCCACTCTTACTCGCAAGCGGTCGTGTAGTCGCTACTCAAAGTGAACGTGTAGACTCCGGCAACTGCGGGCTAAACTGTCGCTTGTGACACAGATTGCGCAATCCTATGAGGAAGCTTCGATGTCGGATCCAATCTCTGATCGGCTCCTCCAGAATCATGATAATCATATACGATGTGACCATAGAGAAGTTAACGTAGATATTCTCTGGTATCGCGGTGGTTACAGACGCTGATATATAGGTGTATAGATGCTACTTTTGTGTACCACCAGCGAAGTGGCAAGTTGGACATTAGCTATGTGAATGTTTCATTCGTGGGAGGTGTGAAATTTGCAGCTAGAGGCAACAGTTCACCAAATTCACACACTGTTTTCGTTTGCTATCATTTTATTTATCAAACTCGCATATTCACATAAAAGCATGAACAATAGGTTCAATATGGGACGATAACCTTGTTATAGGTTAGCTTACAAACATAACGCGTAGTTCTACTGTCTGATTCTTCTCATATATTTGCTGCGGTGGTACCATGGTCGGGTAAACGGCAACAACACGAAGTTGCTGCGATCTGTCTGGATGATTGGGAATTGGCAGAAAACATAATTCTCCGTCATGACTGTCGAAGCCACCTTGTTCAGTTTGTCGGGCATGGGCTGTACTTCATTTTATCAAGCACACTTTTGGTAAAACAAAAGATGTATAGCATCAAACATTTAAAATGTTTGTTTGTAACTTGTAAACCTGTTGCTGCTTTCGCACCCTTGTCTCTGTATTACTTTGCAATGATACCGATAGTAATGAAACACATTTTGCTTAGGTGATTGTAAAGGTTTACATGCAGAACGTTATGTCATTTGCATATCAATCTAGTTCCAGTACTACTAGAAATATAGGAACACATGAAATACATATGTCGATGGAAAACTCGTAGTCTGTGATGTTATCTGATTGCCCGACGTAACATAATACCGAAATGCTGTAACGTGTTATTTACCTGACCCGAATCTTGGCTTCACCCGACCTTTGTCCGGTAAAAGTCACCGTGTCCTACATTGGACAGGTCATAGTCTCTGAACGAATGTCCTACAGGAGCAGTGCCGTCAACCTATATCCCGCATGGATTTTACTTAAATGAAAGATGTAGTTAAAACCTACGCACATTGTTTCCACAGTCATTTTAAATACACGTCACACAAATTACCGAGTGAGTGAACTTAGTTGATTCGAATAAATAAATGCACACATTTATTAACAAACGACGGTACAGTCGGATCTAGCAGCGGTTGCTAGCATTGACCTTTTGTGAATTGCCATGAAGACTCTAACCCCAAACGACAGTTGCAGTATATATTATATATGATAAATATTCATTACTGACAGACGAGATTTTGTTGCCGCTTAAATATGTAAAATAATGAAAAAACACATTTGATCTTCGCACGTTTCTCTGAGTACATTAAAGATGTTTTCAACGGTCGAATTTCTTGGCGGCGTTGCGAGTTGATGACGTCATCACGGGAACCGACTCTTGTGACCTTCGGAGCTGGAGAGCAGGAATGCTTAATCTGACGCCGGCGCCGGCGCCGTGCCAACGTAGCCGATCCGTTGCATGAATAATCAATGTATGCGCACGCGATAGTCCATCCACAGCAGTTTCCAGCAAAACGAAACGTTTCAAGATTAATAGTTAAGTGGTCTGACACAACACCAGGATATATATGTTAAACGATGGCGTAAATACGGTTGAATCAAACACACAAAGAGGTGATGCGAAACACACAGCAGCGCTCAACAATAAAGCGCGTCTGAAAATAACTCGTTAGAAGTCCATGCAGGTTGACACAGCCGTTGAGGGCGTAGCGAGAGCACGCCATCGTAGTTTTATTGTGAGCCAATTTTAATATAATAATACGTTTCTGGATTAGCCTATAGTTGCAAAATTCATGTCGCTCCATGGATGCAGTGTCCTGATGATTATAACAATACTCGTATATCACTCTCTGTTTGCCTGATTGTTTGTTTCAACCTCTCTCTGTCCGCTTCCGTGTCTCTGCGCAAGTCTCTCTCTCTCTCTCTCTCTCTCTCTCTCTCTCTCTCTCTCTCTCTCTCTCTCTCTCTCTCTCTCTCTCTCTCTCTCTCTCTCTCTCTCTCTCTCTCTCTCTCTCTCTCTCTCTCTCTCTCTCTCTCTCTCTCTCTCTCTCTCTCTCTCTCTCTCTCTCTCTCTCTCTCTCTCTCTCTCTCTCTCTCTCTCTCTCTCTCTCTCTCTCTCTCTCTCTCACTCTCTCTCTCACTCACTCTCTCTCTCTCTCTCTCTCTCTCTCTCTCTCTCTCTCTCTCTCTCTCTCTTCACTCCTTACAACTCTTTTCCACCGGACACGGTTTTTGGCAAGTCCATCCTGCTTTTGTCATGTCTGCTTCTACCTCCCTGCACCAGGTGTTTCTTGGCCTTCCCCTTTTCCTTCTCCCCTGCGGGTTCTATGTCAGTGCCTGTCGTGTGATGTGAGTTGTAGGTTTCCTGAGCGTGAGGCCTGTCCAGCTCCACTTCCTCCTTTTGATTTTGGTGTTCGATTGGTTCTTGATTGGTTCTTTCCCATAGTGCTTTGTTACTGATTGTTTCTGGCCACCATATCCTTAGGATTTTCCTTAGATATTCGTTTACGAAACTCTGGAGCTTGTGTAGCACGGATTTGCAGTACGCCATGTCTCCGATCCATACATTAGCATAGCCTTAACATTTGAGTTGAAAATGCGTAACTTTGTTGATATTGAGATTTTTCTGGACTTCCATGCCTTGTTTAGTAGCTGTTCTCATGGTCCAGTCAATAACCATCAGAAAGATAAATAGTGATTGGATGCATCCCTACTCACACCACCTGCCTTTACATCGATCGAACTTGTCTGTGGTACTTTCTTCCTGCAGGACTCTGCGTGTCATTCTATTGTATGTGCTTTTGATTATGGAGATGAACTTCTCTGGAATTCCGTAATGTCTCACCAACTTCCACAAGGCGTCACGGTCTAGGCTGTCGAAAACGTTTTCAAATACAAAAAAAAAAATTTTTTACAGGAGAGTTCCATTCTATAGACTGCTCAATTATGATGCGCAGGGTTGCTATCTGGTCAGTGCATGATCTTTCCCTGTAGGAAGCCTGCCTGGTGGTCCGTCAGGTTTTTAGTCAACTGCTCAGTTCAGCCTCTCTAGGATGATTTTATTTAACACCTTCCCTGATACAGATAGAAGCATAATTCACCTAGATTTTTTTGCATCTCAAAGATCACCCTGTTTGGTAATTTCATTAAATATTCTTCTTCCACTCCTCCGGTACCTCCTCTTCATACCTGATATTCTCGATGAATCCATAGAGCATATTAGTTGACGTGTTTAAGTCGGCTTTCAGTGCTTCAGCAGGTATTCCGTCTGGCCCGGCAGATTTCCCATTATTCAATGTCGTGATGGCTTTCCTGATTTCTTCCTTTGTTGGTTTGTCGCTGTTCATTTCTAGTAATTCCTCTGCTGGTTATATATCCACAATGCTTAGTGAAGCTGGCCTGTTTAGTAATTCTGCAAAGTATTCTGCCCATCTTCTCATCTGCTCTTCTGTTGTTGGGAATGTGTTTCTTTTTCTGTCTTTAATTGGTTTGTTGACTTGTTTGTACTTTCCAGCTAACCTTTTAGTAGTGTTGTAAAGTTCCTTCATATTCCTCTTAGATGCCTCTTCTGCTTGTCTAGCCAAAGTCTCTGTGAAGTTCACCTTGTCTCTCCTTACACTTGATCGGACTTCTGTGTTTGCTTGTGAGTACTCTTGTTGTGCTACGCCTTTTGCTGTTCTTGTACAACAATTGTTGAGTATCTCTTTCATCTACTTCCTTGCTTTAAACTGCTGCAGTGTTTCAGCTGATATCCAAGGTTTATGTTGTGTTTTCTTCCTTCCTAATGTTTCATCGCATGTTTTGGTCCACGTCTCTTTAACACGTTACCACTGCACATCAATAGTGCAGCTAACTTCTACTTCGGTCATCTCTTGTAGTACTTGGTATTGATTGGAGAGTGCTAGTTGAAATGCTTGCGTTGTTCTTCTATCACTGAGAATGTCTATATTGTACTTAATTCTTCCACTAGAGGTGTTCGTACAATCCTTAAGCTGGAGTTGTAGTTTTGCTATTACCAGATGGTGGTCTGATGCTGCACCTGCCCCTCGTGTTACTCTTACATCTAGGAACGATCGTCTAAATCTTCTTCCAATACATACATGGTCAATTTCGTTATCTGTGACATAGTTCGGTGATACCCATGTAGCTTTATGTACTACTTTATGTGGGAATAAACTAAGCTAGCTAAGCTGTGTTCTGCACAGAAATCCGCAAACATTTCTCCATTCTCATTCATTTGCCCTAGTCCATGTTTGCCATCACCTGTTCGTATCTTATGTTGTCTGATCGTACCTTTGCATTCATGTCCCCGTCACTACATGATTTCTTTGTTCTTCTGTTTTTTATGATCTGCTGTAGTGTGTCATGGATGGAAGTTGTTCTTGGCTTCTTCTTCAGCATCATTGGTTGGAGCATAGCTCTGTATGGTATTGAATGTTATTCGTCAGGTGTTTTGTCTTGAATTTGGCACTGATGATCCTCACACTAACTGGCTCCCAGCTGATCAGTGCCTTCTGTGCCTGTTTGTTTAGCATAAGTGCCACACCTTGCGAGTGTGGTGCATTATCGTTGTCATGGCCTGAGTACAATACTGTTTCTCCAGGTGCAAGCTTGATCTGTCCTGACTGCATCCATCTCGTCTCACATAGCCCTAGTATGGCTAGTTTGTATTTGTGCATTTCGCGTGCAATCAGTGTTGCTTTTCCTGTTTCGTACATCGTCCTGACATTCCATGTCCCAAATCTCGTTGTCGTCCTTGGAGTCAAAAGGCGCGACTGCCTAGCTTCCTTGCGACTTTCACTATGCAGCGTCAACCTCCTTCGAACTGAAGTTCCTTCCTCCCCCAAGTCGTGTTGGCTTAAAGTTGTCGTTGATACGTCTGTAATCCATTGAATCTAGCAGGCAGGGGATTGGCCTACCTATTTTCACCAGTGCCCTGTTGGCCGGCTTTACCCGTTTCCACTTCCCACGACTAGAACGTAGGACTGGGCTCTGGGAGGCGCCTAAGTCCACTGCGCACGTCAAAGTGTCTCCCGTACTCAGCGCGGATTCTGATACAAGCCAAGACGTTGTCATTTCATTGTGATTTTCTTTCGCTTTTCATCCCACGCAACTGTCTTCACTGTGATCCAGTGTTCCTGGTGTGTCTTGTCTCGCCGCTTATGCCACCAACGCGCTCGTCTTGTCCTTCTGATATTGCACACGAAGCCGAGCCACTCTCCACTGCCAGTGGTGGTCTCCTCCTCCGCTTTCTTTATCCCACAATAACCTGCTCCTGAAATCACGCGTCATTCATACAAGAGAATATTTATGAATATACGCTGTCACCTGAAGAATCGTGGAAAGGTTGAAGGCTTGGAAAAGGTGAATAAAGAGCACGCAGTTTTGAGTTGGGTTTGATGGATGACGGAAGTCATGCTGGAACATGGCTAGTCGGCGCGTGCCTAACAGAATGGCGCGCCCAGCGAATGGTTGTAGGCACGAGAGATTTGCCATTCAGGGTTTATGCATACACGATCCGAGAGAGTACCAACTGTAAATCATGAATGTTAGTGCGACTAAATCAGCTCATTAAACGTCGATGTTAACAATTGCTTTCTTTGATGCGTATTAAAGCTGCAGCAACGGTCGGCGTCTAATTGTTTGATTTACGCACAGCCAGACCGGATGCGCAGTCTACGGAGTTTTTACACATTAAACCTGGGGTTGATTCAAGAGCACGCGCTTGAGGGTAGGCCTGCGTGCGAGGACGCGTGCCCCTTGACAAAACGTAATACCGAGTGCGTGCATGTGCCGGAAGAATGGATTGTAGATGAGAATTGGTAATATCGCAATAATCGACTTTGCACGCTGCGTTTTAAAATCTACCAACTACGTTTTGTAAACATTCATGCAGACATTATTAAATATTTGTGCAACGTGGCTATTGCAGAGACACAGGACCCTAAATACGTAACTCATCGTTATTTTTAAAAAGTGTCTAGCGGAGAAGAAGACTAGTAATGATTATTCTCGCTTTGTGAACGTACGAGAAAATATTTGTACCTGAAATCCACTTTAGATTTGACTAAGGCTATCGCGAATCGGCTTCGCAGTCATTCACACTGATCGCTAGTTGTGACAGCTTGCCAAACAATGTAAACATCTATTGAGGCGTAGAAGTGGTTTCAAATTTCTGCTGATTTGTGACCGGACTTGGTCAACATAATTTAATAGTGGATCTGCCTTTTGTGTGTATGTGTGACCAATGCCTAACAAAATGTGCTATACCCTGTAGTGTTCCGATATATGTGTCAAAAGCCTATATGAACATTGATGTCATTGGTCTAATATTTTCAATATTCTAAACATTCGCAACAGCTGCGTTTCGTAACTGTTCACACACACACACGCACGCACGCACGCACGCACGCACGCACGCACGCACCCACATACGCACGCACCTATAGACACACAAACATACACACATCCACACACATACACACACATACACACACATACACACACATACACACACACACACACACACACGCATGCATTAACGTAAACAAAGCATAACGGAAAGTGCACACACAGACCATTTCACAGTAGAAAACAACCATGAAGACTCTACAACGTATTACCGCCTAGTGCAGTAACTCTCGTTATTTGCGTGATTCTAGGCACGTGGTTGACTGTACTTATGTCAACTCAAACACTAACACGCGTAGCTATGCGTACCAATCCTCGCCCAATAAGCAACGCCCCAACACATGTCTGCCAACGCGAGTTGCGACACACGTGCTGCCTTCAGAAATCGCTGGTATAAACCGGGGCCATCAAAGTAGTTATTTATTAAGTTCTCCCGTGATCCGCAACGAAACTGTAGCAGGTAGAAGTCATGAACCGAGCGTAGTGTTTCCGTATCTCCGTCACAATAATGATAAAGGTCGAATACTAACATTAACAAAAAATACAGTATTACTGCTAGTAGTAGTAATAATAATAGCAATAACAACAACAAAAACTACAATAATGAGCAATAACAACACAATAACACAATAACACAATACCACAACAACAACGCAGCGACAGCGCAACAACAATGCAACAATAATAAACAACGGCAACAACAATGCTACTACAACATAATCAACAACCACAACCAGTGACAACAACTACAACAACATCAACAACAATACTACTACAACCTAATCAACAATCACAACCAGTGACAACAACTACAACAACATCAACAACAATACTACTACAACCTAATCAACAATCACTACCAGTGGCAACAACTACAACAACATCAACAACAATACTACTACAACCTAATCAACAACCACAACCAGTCACAACAACTACAACAACATCAACAACAATACTACTACAACATAATCAACAACCACAACCAGTCACAACAACTACAACAACATCAACAACAATACTACTACAACCTAATTAACAACCACAACCAGTGACAACAACTACAACAACACCAACAACAGTATGTGAAAGGGATCGTACCGTCACTGACACTCGAACACATTGCGGGTCAGGTATTGCCAACGACACTCCGTCCAGTGTTGTTGTCCCGTAGATGTGGCTACACAGCCGCTGCAACGTCAATGCATCGATGGAATTTGATTCGTTTTCCATGCATCTGGAAGTGAAACCGTTGCCAAGAAAATTACATATCCGAATTATGCGTAGTACGAAGGAAACCGTACTGCTCACGGCTCTATCCTATGGACCAGGTGCGAGTACCTGGGGTGCGTAAACCCGCCTGCAATAATAAAGTACCCGCTGGCATGTGTGGGTCCATAAAACTGATTGGCTATCTGCAATGGCGGAAAGCATAACACATCAAGAAGGTACTAACGATACTCCGCGATGGCATTGACGGTTTATGATCCAAAATGGCCGACGATTTCATCCCAACGAGCTCGGAACGATCCATCAATGTCCTAGCGGCATCGTAACTTTTAGTTAGTTAGTTAGTTAATGCGACCCTCCAACTGCAGAGCTACATTAAGGAATTAATTAAACCTTTGAATATCCAAAGTAACAAACGACTTTACCAGAACTTAATACAGAAACGTCAACACAATTGGCAAACTTAATTTTACTAGTGTTTGAAATCTTTATCTATATATTACTTGCATAATCTGTCTTTATATTGGATTACACTATTGCATCAAAACGATGGCTACGAGACCTGTACAACAAGAGAACGCTAGTTTGGTGATCGCTACAGCTGGACCTGTGGTAGTGGGCGTGTGACGTTTGGTTAATTGGCAGGGATTGCAACGGGACTTTGTTGCTTATATAACATATTAGGTTAAGTAAATTCTGGACTGTCAGTGACATCTCTGGTTTAGTAAGGATTGTGACATTTTAGGACTGTAAGGTACACCTTTGGTTAACCAAGGTTTGTAAATTGAATGAGAATTGCAAGGGGCACTGTTCCTTTTAATGCAGGTGAAAACTATACATTTGGTCGAGTAAGTTAAATCTGGACTATTTGTGACACATGTGGTTTAAGTGTAACGTTATATATTATGCAAGAACTAAGTGACAATTGACACCTTTAGCGATGCAAAGATTATAAGTGACACATTTGGTTGTACAAAGACAGTAAGTGGTTCCTTTGGTTAAACAAGGACTGTAAGTGGTTCCCTTGGTTAAACAAGGACTGTAAGTGATACCTTTGGTTAAGCAAGGACTGGGAGTGATACCTTTGGTTAAGCGAGGACTGTGAGTGATACCTTTGGTTAAGCGAGGACTGTAAGTGATACCTTTGGTTAAGCGAGGACTGTAAGTGATACCTTTGGTTAAGTGAGGACTGTAAGTGATACCTTTGGTTAAGCGAGGACTGTAAGTGATACCTTTGGTTATGCGAGGACTGTAAGTGATACATTTGGTTAAGCGAGGACTGCGAGTGATACCTTTGGTTAAGCGAGGACTGTAAGTGATACCTTTGGTTAAGCGAGGACTGTAAGTGATACCTTTGGTTAAGCGAGGACTGTAAGTGATACCTTTGGTTAAGCGAGGACTGTAAGTGATCCTTTGGTTAAGCGAGGACTGTAAATGATACCTTTGGTTAAGCGAGGACTTAAGTGATACCTTTGGTTAAGCGAAGACTGTAAAGTGATACCTTTGGTTAAGCGAGGACTGAAAGTGATACCTTTGGTTAAGCGAGGACTGTGAGTGATACCTTTGGTTAAGCGAGGAGTGTGAGTGAAATCTTTGGTTAAGCGAGGACTGTGAGTGATACCTTTGGTTAAGCGAGGAGTGTGAGTGAAATCTTTGGTTAAGCGAGGACTGTGAGTGATACCTTTGGCTAAGCGAGGACTGTGAGTGATACCTTTGGCTAAGCGAGGACTGTGAGTGATACCTTTGGTTAAGGAAGGACTGTGAGTGATACCTTTGGTTGAGCGAGGACTGTAAGTGATACCTTTGGTTAAGCGAGGACTGTGAGTGATACCTTTGGTTAAGCGAGGACTGTGAGTGATACCTTTGGTTAAGCGAGGACTGTAAGTGATACCTTTGGTTAAGCGAGGACTGTAAGTGATACCTTTGGTTATGCAAGGACTGTAAGTGATACCTTTGGTTAAGCGAGGAATGTAAGTGATACCTTTGGTTAAGCAAGGACTGTAAGTGATACCTTTGGTTAAGCAAGGACTGTAAGTGATACCTTTGGTTAAGCGAGGACTGTAAGTGACACTGTGGCTCAGCTCGAGCGGGTGGACGCGTCCTGCAATGTGATCTCGCTGTAGCCCGATACACATTGATGTGTGTTTACTTACCGCACCATGAGTCCGTGGCAGAACTATTAAATGTGCCGGGAATTAGGGCGCGGTTTATTCGGGGAACGAAACCCGGAAGTACGTATCCTGATTGACGAGACGTTGGCCTCAATAAACCCGAGAGAGGTACTAAAAGATAAAAGAGGCGGAGAGAGATGAACAGCTGAGGAATGTTCTGATGGCTCACAAAGAAACATGGAGGGAGAGAGAGAGAGAGAGAGAGAGAGAGAGAGAGAGAGAGAGAGAGAGAGAGAGAGAGAGAGAGAGAGAGAGAGAGAGAGAGAGAGAGAGAGAGAGAGAGAGAGAGAGAGAGAGAGAGAGAGAGAGAGAGAGAGAGAGAGAGAGAGAGAGAGAGAGAGAGAGAGAGAGAGAGAGAGAGAGAGAGAGAGAGAGAGAGAGAGAGAGAGAGAGAGAGAGAGAAAGAGTAAATCATATATAAGGATGTGTAGATAGATTAGAGAACGGATGGGAAAGCATGAGAGACGGATTCTGAGAGATATTGGAAGAGAGATGTTGTGTGGAGAGACGGGAGTGGCATTAACAAAGGAGGAAGTGATGACGTAATGTCGTTTACATTTGTGCAAGGCACAGATATAGGAAACTCGTGGTGTGTATTTCAAAAACCATTGCAACGAAAACACCAATACTGATTAATACAAAATGTAGACATCACAGCTTTTAATTGAATCTGAACACAAGATTTATTGAAGTCTCCACCCAAAAACATTTGAACTGGAACATCTTTGTTTGACAGATAACAAATAAATATAACACTTTTTATAAAAGAAGAAACATCTGCCGAGAGACTCTCACTATAAAATAATGTAATGTGCCCATGATTCGGAGAGCGCGATTAGTGTAGTGGTTAGCACATCCGCCTGGCATGCCAGTGCTCTGAGTTCGAAACCCGGACTAGGCAGGCATGTTATTTGGTATAAAAACCTGGTTCTCAACATTTGTGACTGTGTATCCCTCGTGACTTGGAGATCACGTTAATGTCGGTCCCGTCTCAATTTGGGACGTAAAAGAACCACTGAGGAGGACAAGCACCCTGGCAGTGACCACCCTCAGTGCCAGCATAGAAAGGTCGGCTTGGCGGAAATGTTCTGAAAAAGGCTGACTAGTTGAATGATAAGACCATTATATTGTAAACACAACAATACATACTAGTCAGTTAATAGAACGTTGCTGAGCGCTGGAAACAACTAGGAAACAACTAGGCAACTAGGATTCGAAGAGGCAGTAAGAGGACACGAACACCAGCAAATCTCGATTGAGAATCCAACTTTTTAACCGCTCTGCCAATGCGTCACAATCAGGGTTCAATCCAATGTGAATTGCTAACATATAACACAAGACTGCATCACTTAAAGGTATTTCATAGACAACCTGACATGTCCCACTCTTTAATTCAATTGGAACACCTGAATCGAAAGCCTCGCACTCATTGTGCAGATGGAGTAACCCAATCCTGTTATGCAGACAGCAACAGCAAATTAGACGAAACAGCTTCGGCGCTTTGATGCGTGATTCACGTGAACTTTGCCGCCGATGTTTCCGTTCTAACGGGTGTTACACCTCGCACGCCACCCGATCAGCCGGAGACGACTGATCCATCCAACTGCCCGCCTGGCCTGGCTATCGTCTCCTCCACCTCACTTAACACATCCTACGTCGCCGCTTTAGACGTCCGTGAATGATCGTTGCGTCAGGCCCATGGTAAGCAGCTAGGCTCGGGGACCAATCTCGCTTGGCGTACAGTCAAGTTAATGGCAAAAAAATAATGGAAACCAGACGTTAGATGGGGATAGATGCGTTTCAGCGATGTTTGCTCTACTTTCGACGAAGCGGTTGTTTATGCTGTACCTGGTTGTCGCTTCAAAACGAAACTATGGAAAGGATGTAGCGTTTTTTCTATGTAAATATGACACTTCGGCGGCGAGGCGTTGAGTCACGAGGTCGCCGTCTACGGGGGTGATGGAAAGGATATAGTCCATCGGCGGAGGGGAGTGGCGTGCTATTGTTGGTGATGACGCAGTTATTTACAACATTGTTATCCGTTCATGGGTGAATGATAGTCGGATGTTAGCGACCGGACAAGCCCCCAAATCACAATGCGCATACATTCGTAGGTGTACGCCTGTTGTCTTCTGAAGAGATTCAGCAAATTCGTTCTAGCCAAATGGGCGATGTAATTTTCACAGAAAGGCGTGCGCGCACAAAATTCCATGCAAACACATACACACACGCACCATGCACGCACGCACGCACGCACACACGCACGCACACACACACACACACACACACACACACATGAACGCACAATTAGTAAGCTACTTTTTGTGCAGACCATACTGATTTAGATTTTAGAGGATAAAGATATGGATGTCACAAAGCGCTATCTTTGTGTATAGGACAACCTAAACGCAGTGTGCCTTCTCCATGGTAGACTTGGCCGTTCCAGCTTCAACGCAATTTCCATGGGAAACATGCACATCCTCGACTCATATTGGTTCACCTAATTCTGTCGCTGCTATTTCCAGCAATTTATTTATACAACCTAGTGATCTGTGATACCATAGTAGTGAACAGTTGTTGCGAGAAGTTGCGTGTTAAAACGTAGTGTGACATGTATTGGCTCGACGTAGCGTGTTGTGGCGCGGTGTAGCGTGTTATGGCGCCTTGTAGCGTGTTGTGGCGCGGTGTAGCGTGTTGTAGCGCGGTGTAACGTGTTGTGGCTCGGCATAGCGTGTTGTGGCGCGGTGTAGCGTGTTATGGCGCTTTATACCGTGTTGTGGCGCGGTGTAGCGCGGTGTAGCGTGTTATGACGTGTTGTAGCATGTTGTGGCGTGGTGTTGAGTGTTGCGGCGCGGTGTTCCGTGTGGTGGCGAGGTGTAGCGTGTTGTGACGCGGTGTTGAGTGTTGTGGCACGGTGTGCCGTGTGGTGGCGAGGTGTAGCGTGTTTTGACGCGGTGTTGAGTGTTGTGGCGCGGTGTTGAGTGTGATGGCGAGATGTAGCGCGTTATGGCGCGGTGTTGAGTGTTGTGGCGCGGTGTACCGTGTGGTGGCGAGGTGTAGCGTGTTGTGACGCGGTGTTGAGTGTTGTGACGCGGTGTAGCGTGTTGTGGCGCAGTGTACCGTGTGGTGGCGAGGTGTAACGTGTTGTGGCGAGATGTAGCGTGTTATGTCATATTGGCACAACGTGTAGCTCGGTACGGCATAAAATGAACTGTAGTGGCATTTTGATTGTCTAGTATGATGTCATGTGTTACCCATCCTCGTCGGTCGTCGTGCTCCAATTGGCTGAATTTGGTGTGGTGTGGCATAGTGTCAACTAATACCTTCCGAAAATTGATAACCTACAGCACGACTGCGTATCAAAACAACACGACGGGAGTTGAGTGGAGTATGCAGCGATGGCCATCTGTCATTAGACACCTAACCAGTGGGGAGTTTCGTGCAATTAAAATGTCCCCGTTCTATTATTTGTTATGTCTCAAAATATAAGTGTAACAATTATGTACGTCATGATTTAATCGTCTCCACTAGCTGTTGGTTTGAAACCAGGACTACTTCTGTCGTCTTTTGATCGGCCGAGTCCTATTAGTTACCACCATCTCTACCTAGTCCCGTCGGTCTGACCTCCTGATGGGAAATAGTTGGCAACTTCAGCGTGTACTAATTCGGTCTAGTCGAAGCTATCGAAGTGAATGTATCATAGTTACAGTGACCTGAATGAATAATCTTTTCGCAGGAACAAGATAACGTATTTGAGCCTTAGACTAATAACGAATGTGGTTCAACATGATATTCTCTATTACGATTGCTGTTATTATTATAATGCATAATTTTTCATATCGTTGCATGGTGTAACGTTTTTGCTTTCTTGGGGAGTCCGAGATAACTGAGGATACAAGATGGCTGCCATTTGAGAGCAGTCTCTATTCCTCGTTTGGAGACATTTGGCCGATGTAGAGTTTGGATTGCAGTTCATGTATCATCTACACGTATATTGGTGGATGGCGATGCAGGTTTTCCTTCTTTGGGAATATTATGTTTGATTTTCCTGGCCTACAGCTGAGACGTGTTTGTATAGGGAGGTGTACCAACATGTAAGTGTGTCTGTACGTGGTATGTACGCGGTGTATGTGAAGTTGTTTGTAGATGGTTGTCGTGTCTGTTCAGTTTTACCTTAAATCATCGTTGTTTACCTCTTGTACGACATCAAACGTGTTCAACTTCCGGACATATATCATTCTGAAATATCAACTCATGTTTCCGAGAATTAGTCGTCACAGTAGGCAAAGTGATACCTCATATCACGATGCCTGTCCTCATTCGGGAGCTCTTGTGTGGTTTCATGTAGTTTTCATGATGTACCTGAGCTGCCCAGATGCCTCGATACACCAATGTGTATTTTGTAATATGCAAGAAGTTTGCGTGTTGTGCGCGTGCTGTTCTGTGGCTGTATTACACCATCATGGGTACGCCTTGTGCACGTGCTGTTCTGTGGCTGTATTACACCACCTTGGGTACGTCTTGTGCACGTGCTGTTCTGTGGCTGTATTACACCATCATGGGTACGTCTTGTGCACGTGCTGTTATGTGGCTGTATTACACCACCTTGGGTACGTCTTGTGCACGTGCTGTTCTGTGGCTGTATTACACCATCATGGGTACGTCTTGTGCACGTGCTGTTCTGTGGCTGTATTACACCATCATGGGTACGTCTTGTGCACGTGCTGTTCTGTGGCTGTATTACACCATCATGGGTACGTCTTGTGCACGTGCTGTTCTGTGGCTGTATTACACCACCTTGGGTACGTCTTGTTCACGTGCTGTTCTGTGGCTGTATTACACCATCATGGGTACGTCTTGTGCACGTGCTGTTCTGTGGCTGTATTACACCATCACGGGTACGTCTTGTGCACGTGCTGTTCTGTGGCTGTATTACACCATCATGGGTACGTCTTGTGCACGTGCTGTTCTGTGGCTGCATTACACCATCACGGGTACGTCTTGTGCACGTGCTGTTCTGTGGCTGTATTACACCATCATGGGTACGTCTTGTGCACGTGCTGTTATGTGGCTGTATTACACCATCACGGGTACGTCTTGTGCACGTGCTGTTCTGTGGCTGTATTACACCATCATGGGTACGTCTTGTGCACGTGCTGTTCTGTGGCTGTATTACACCATCACGGGTACGTCTTGTGCACGTGCTGTTCTGTGGCTGTATTACACCATCATGGGTACGTCTTGTGCACGTGCTGTTCTGTGGCTGCATTACACCATCACGGGTACGTCTTGTGCACGTGCTGTTCTGTGGCTGTATTACACCATCATGGGTACGTCTTGTGCACGTGCTGTTATGTGGCTGTATTACACCATCACGGGTACGTCTTGTGCACGTGCTGTTCTGTGGCTGTATTACACCATCATGGGTACGTCTTGTGCATGTGCTGTTCTGTGGCTATATTACACCATCATGGGCACGTCTTGTGCACGTGCTGTTCTGTGGCTTTATTACACCATCACGGATACGTCTTGTGCACGTGCTGTTCTGTGGCTGTATTACACCATCACGGGTACGTCTTGTGTACGTGCTGTTCTGTGGCTTTATTACACCATCATGGGCACGTCTTGTGCACGTACTGTTCTGTGGCTTTATTACACCATCATGGGTACGTCTTGCGCACGTGCTGTTCTGTGGCTGTATTACACCATCATGGGTACGTCTTGTGCACGTGCAGTTCTGTGGATTGATTACACCATCACGGGTACGTCTTGACCACAAATGCTACATCATTGTGTTACGGTATATATGTTATGAATATTAGCCAAAGATATAAATAAAAAAAATGTTTTTGCAATAACGCGTTTATTAATCATAGTCTTCATGATTATTATATCCAACTTTCTGTATAAGACCAAGTCATGTTCCATCTTTCCGGCATGACGATTTAATATATCTTATTGGACAATTCTTTCTGCCTTAGGCTTATTGCATGTATAACGTGATTTCCCTCCCAGACGGATAATCTAAGACTCGAATGCAGTTAATCCACAACGCGGCCGCTTTGTGTAAAAATGGCCCACCTACGAACCAGATGTTAACATTCCAACGACTTGCCACAAGGGACGTTAAATTAATCGTTGTCACGTCGTCAGCCTGAAAAAGGCAGAACATTCCGAGATCCAAGCCGGCCAACTATCTACAGATGCAATTCCAAACGACAAAGTGGTTCGTTTCATATTTAAATCACGGGTTTAACCCGTTTAGAGTGATTCGTCAGGAGATAGGAAGACTTTCCTCGTGATGAACGTTTCACTGACAACTCGTCGCGAAGATGTTCACTAGCCATACGTGTCGGGTCGACTGAGGTAGATAGGTACATCGTGATAGCGCAAACATGCAGGTGTATTGAGACGTGAGCTTGGAGGTGAGCTTTATAACACGTCTCTGTGAGGTATTGTTGTATTGTCTCCAAGAATGATCTCTTTATGTGCCGTCTGCTCGCTGCTGGCGCACCAGTGAAGTTAACGCGTGACTGCTGATGGTACCGGAATAGATAACTAGAGACACATACGGAACAAACTTACATGCATGCATACGTATGTACATACGTATGTACATACGTATATGCGCATCTCCGATCTACCATGGGATTCAAATAGAGATACTACATTACAAACAAAAATACCCAAAAGAGCAAACATCCAGAGCATGGAATAACTACTCATGCAAACAAATCTCAGATGGACAGGTCACGTGACTCGCAAGGATGAAATCAGACTCCCAAACAGATACAATTTTGACAACTGTCAGAAGGAACTAGAAACATAGATTAAGACTTAATAAAAACGAAACGTAAAGAAACAAGGCGTAGTTTCCAGACAGTGGAACACACTTGCACGAGACCGACTGACCTGGAGAGGACTCGTACAGGGAGAACCAAGCGAGCAGCGGTAGTCGCAACCGCGACTGACAGCAGTAGAGATGCAAATTTGTGAAAATAATTCATGAAAATGCGTACCCAACCACGCATTACATTGAATACTAATATGAACTATAGTATATATTTAGAGAGAAACAATGTATGCAAAATGTTACACCTGGTGACTTCATTGATAAATGGCTGCATCGTGTGGTCACTCTTGCCTATGCCTCGCCCACGTGCAGCCACAGAAGGGAAACTCATCGATTTTGTGTGTCAATCTCTCCTACAGAATCCACTTAAAGCTCCTTACGGCTTATCGTCGGAGCTTCCCAAGTCTGCATTACAGAAACAATTACCGCACAGAAGTTCATTCAGTTTAGTGGAGAACGTTCTAAACAATCATCAGCGTGGCCAAATAAACGTTGACCATCACCATACACACTAGATGGTGTGGTAGTTTCTTCTCAACTGTCACCAACTGAAAATTTGAATCTCATAGAATATGCGCTTTAACTTTGACCAGCGATCCAATTGAATATGCATACACGACCACCACCGTGGGCACACTCTCACATATTATTCTTTAGTACATACGATTCATTGTGTATGAATACTAAGCATAAATCGATGGTATTGCTCACATCAAGATATCTCAAACGCATGTCTGCAAGTTTCACGGTTCCTGTCGGGAGAACCACCTGGCAAGCAACTGGCGCGCCAATTGGTTGGAATTGTCGTCGTTTCAATTGTTTCGTGGGCCTATGCTTTAGTCAAGAGGTGTGCAATCTGTGCACATATCGAATCTTTAACTGGACGAGATTGATGGACAGCGCTGGCAAAGGGGACTTGGGTATTGATTGATGGCAGGTGCGAAACACAACCCTTTGTTCGTGCGCGTGTGAATTCACTTAAATCAGCGGTTATGGTGGTCGGTCTTTGTGTGCTTACTGCCGTTGCGTACGTAAATTCAATGCCGACGTCGGGAATAGAAATGTTGACTGATGCGGTGAATGCCATTTGAGCTCGCCGCCGTCTGCGAGAACGCAACATCGACGGGATAATGGCTGTTGTTTTTGCGGCAAAATCAACGGACGATAATCGGGTAATTGCCCAATTGGAGTCATTACGTGCGTATGCAGCCGGTGGTACGCGAGCGGTTATTAAAAAACCAACTTTCCAAATACTCCGAAACAATCATTATATAATAGCTCGTGTCAGATCTACATCCGGGTATCGGTGGTGCACAATGTTTGTGAATATAGCGCATGTATCGCGACATAAAAGGCCACCATGGCATCACGTTTCAGATTTGACTTCTCGCTGTTCACGGTGTTCAGTCAGCCGGGAGGAAACTGTGGCGTAATTATTCGGAAGCCGTTCTGATTATTTCGGTTGAATCGGGTGCAGGGCGGGGGAGGGCAGATTAAATATATCGTTCTAAAGCAATAAAGTGCCAACGGCTGGTGTAATGAGGGAATGGCGATGACGACATCGGTCACATGATGCTGACGATGATGAAATAATGCAATGAAGTTGTCGAGTGCGACCAGTTATATTTAGTAATGTTGATTATTGCACTGCATAGCGCCATCCATCTGGAGAAACTCACAGTTCAGTATTTGGTAGTTTGCGCGCCCTTTAGGTGACATTCGAACGGTGTGACGCCATGGAACCTTCTTCCGGTTGAGTGTACAGTTGTAACTACATGTCCGCTCTAACATAATGTACACAGCGACTGTATTTCAATAAATTGTCGCAGTAAAGCGTCTAGATATGCTACGATAAAAATATTTGAAAAAAATGCATAACTATTACGAACATTCCATGAATATAAGCCTACTTAAATAGCGAAATATACAACAAACAAAACACTATATTTAGATTAATATTGAAATAACCACTATCCAGAAAATATACCATATTAGAAAATATCGTTTCCAATAACCACCACGATATCGTTCTTGCAGCTTCCGACCTATCTCGGAAAAAACCGATGCTCAATTTAATCTACTAACTGAGTTAACACGAGATTCGTCTCCGCAAACGGACGGCGACATCACATCGCGAATCAGACAACCGAATACGCGCGCTTGTTTTAACAGATTTTTCCGGAGCGCCAATCAATTATTCAGAGTCGACGTATTAAGATTTGCCAGCAGATGTCTGCCCGTGTATGGGCGGATGTCCAATTGAAATTCATTCGCCGCAGTCACGCTGGGGCTTTATGCATGCGTAGGACGTCTACACGAAATTACCTCGCCAAACAAAGAAGGCAGCTGCATTAAAAATTGACAGTCAAATCGTGACATCTGTAGCGCTCGCCAAGTTTCATTTTTCACTGAGCGTTAATTCTGGCAGACACACAGTTATCATTTCTTTAAAGGGTCCGCCTCAATTCTATTTTCTCGCTCGTCTCGGTTAATTAATTCCGCGAAACAAGCGCGTGTCCAGTATCCACAGCGACAAATCACAAATGGTAATTATGAACAATACTTTAAATATTTCATACACATATAGGTTCTACTTTAGCCGGTTGATGAGGAATACGAGTAGAAAATTGTACGCATATTTTAAACCGGGTCTGCTCCAAATAATGTAGTAGGTTTTCTATTATAAAAAACCCAAACTAATGCATTTGCACAAACGACATGGATATTGAGATGTTCGGTTTTAAAAAGTGAGTCCGAAACAAAACGAACTGAAACATGTAAAATGCTCATTACAACTTTAAAAGAGCTTTATTATAATTGTCGATATATATTTTCACAAATGTATACATGTATGTTTAACATGAAAAATACGTACACAAATACGCACGCACGCACGCACGCACGCACGCACGCACGCACGCACGCACACACACACACACACACACACACACACATACACACACACATTTGACATAATTTAGTCATCTACTTAACTTACACCGTTGGATGCCCGTATTATTGAGAACGTTTATCCGACATATCAAGTGAAAAAGCAACGATGAGATCATTCACTTTGTCGTTCCCTTCGAGAGCCACCTGGTACTGTAATTACAAATAATTGGACTCACCCCGTCCACAATACGGGATGGATTATCAGCACCGATGACTCAGATCGAGGGCGAGTTATTTTGGGCTCTGTTGTGACGTCTTCGTAATTTGAAGCGTCGTATAGCACTTCCATACTTTGTTTACATGTTCCCATTATTTATAAGTACGTAACATTGTTGTTTTCCTGGAAAAATCAAATGGCATTTATAGTGGCCGAACTACGGTATTCTTCGAAAAACGTCAGTCGAAATATAAATATACACATTCATACTGACTCAGACTTTGTAGCCACCGCAGCACTCTCCTGGCTGTGTAGCCACCGCAGCGCTCTCCTGGCTGTGTAGCCACTGCGGCGCTCTCCTGGCTGTGTAGCCACTGCGGCGCTCTCCTGGCTGTGTAGCCACCGCGGCGCTCTCCTGGCTGTGTAGCCACCGCGGCGCTCTCCTGGCTGTGTAGCCACCGCGGCGTTCTCCTGGCTGTGTAGCCACCGCGGCGCTCTCCTGGCTGTGTAGCCACCGCGGCGCTCTCCTGGCTGTGTAGCCACCGCGGCGCTCTCCTGGCTGTGTAGCCACCGCGGCGCTCTCCTGGCTGTGTAGCCACCGCGGCGCTCTCCTGGCTGTGTAGCCACCGCGGCGCTCTCCTGGCTGTGTAGCCACCGCGGCGCTCTCCTGGCTGTGTAGCCACCGCGGCGCTCTCCTGGCTGTGTAGCCACCGCGGCGCTCTCCTGGCTGTGTAGCCACCGCGGCGCTCTCCTGGCTGTGTAGCCACCGCGGCGCTCTCCTGGCTGTGTAGCCACCGCGGCGCTCTCCTGGCTGTGTAGCCACCGCGGCGCTCTCCTGGCTGTGTAGCC
>OZ023205.1:74560440-74572940 GCA_963995525.1 Escarpia spicata | reverse complement strand
AAACTCTCCCAAGGTGCCCTAACGCTGTCACCCCCATCTTTGCCCCGTTACCTCACCAGGTGGCTAACTGTAATTATCTGCACGGTTTGTTTACATGCGCAGTTCCTGTTTCCCCAAGACTAAACTAAAGACACATGTTTTCGAAAGCCTATCCTGGTCTTTCGTCATCTGGTAGCGCAGCAAAACGCCGCCAAATGACCAATTGATTAAAGTCGCCGAGTGTATGTTGATCGCAAGATTGGGCGAGTAACGAAGCTAGTTGCACCGACCCTTGCCGGTGTCCCTGTGCGACCGGCCTGTCATAGGGACACCGTCAGAGGAAGAGGTCGGTTGGGCAGTCAGCGCGGCCTTTCAACGTCAACGATAATCCGCGGATCGATGGCATTGCGCTCCTATCATATTACAACGCACGGGCTGCTTTCTTAATTTCCGTTCTCGTTTCTCGGCATAAATATCTTCACCTGCCGAGTGCGGTAGCCTAGTGGATCAAACTGATTCACCGCACGGTCCAGCTACAGTCCCACATTGTTGGCTTCAATGCATACCAATGCGAACCAGCTACATCGCATTGGCAACTGGATCACATGGTTTGTTTCAGCAACAGTGGTGATGAGATCAGTCTCGTATCTCCGACATCTTGGCGAGCA
Organism: Escarpia spicata; assembly: GCA_963995525.1. Taxonomy (NCBI): domain Eukaryota; kingdom Metazoa; phylum Annelida; class Polychaeta; order Sabellida; family Siboglinidae; genus Escarpia; species Escarpia spicata. The sequence goes on along the minus strand of OZ023205.1, from coordinate 74,572,293 downwards.
TATCTTTCTTTGTTTTGGGTTGTGTCCGGAAGATTCATATCGTCGCCATCTTTTGCCAACGTTGTCCTGTTTCTAGGAACAGTTGGTACGATTAATTCGCCAGGTATTATGTTTAGTGTTTAGATGTACATTCAACAATGTGGTTAGTGGTGACGTTGCGAAACGGCGTTGGGACATTATTTGGAAATTGTCGACATCCATACGAATATTGACGTCATCAATTATAGTCACCATTCCAGTATGGTTTCATTTCAGACTAACTTTCATTTTTATAATTGCAATTACTGTACTAATAATATGTAACAAACAGTGGTGAAGCCGATACGATATCATGGATTTTTGGGTATTATATTATGCATACGAGAAGAATCCCATAGTGGAATATACAGTAATAACACAGTAAATGAATAGATTGGTCCAGTTGACACTCATATGTGTTCAATAGCCAACCTAGAAATGTTCTCTCCTATAAACTTTTGTTGTTGATTTGTACTCATATGGGGTCCTAGAACAAATTCAACTTGGTTGCCCAAAGGCAACTTTGGGCAACTCTGGTAATTTGCATAAATCCTAAAATGTAACTTACACACACACACACACACACACACACACACACACACACACACACACACACACACACACACACACACACACACACACACACACACACACACACACACACACACACACACACACACACACACACACACACACACACACACACACACACACACACACACACACACACACACACACACACACACACACACACACACACACACACAAACACACACACACACACACACACACACACACACACACACACACACACATACACACATACATACATACACACACACGTACATACATACATACGTACATACACACACACACACACACACACACACACACACACACACACACACACACACACACACACACACACACACACACACACACACACACACACACACACACACACACACACACACACACACACACACACACACACACACACACACACACACACACACCACGTACACCTTTCCCCTGTGCTACAGAATACTGTGAGGGAGAGACGTTCGCAGCCGAGTGCGGGGCGGACGAGATCGTCGTGATGTTGTCGGCCCAGTACGGCCGCATGCGTCTAGGCCGCTGTCTCTCCATGAGCTACGGTCAGAAGCAGTGCCGTCTCGACATCATTGGCCTGCTTGACCAGTGGTGCTCTGGCCGGCGCCGGTGCGAGGTCCGAGTGTCGTCCATCATAGACGCCATCCCGGACGGAAGACAGCCGTGTCCCAAGGACTTGCGGAACTACATGGAGGCTCGCTTCAGCTGCGTCAAAGGTAGGCACTAACAATAAACCAATATATATATATATATATACACATACACACACACACACACACACACACACACACACACACACACACACACACACACACACACACACACACACACACACACACACACACACACACACACACACACACACACACACACACACACACACACACACACACACACACACACACACACACACACACACACACACACACACACAATGTGCTCGTGCACATGTAACGAATGTTAATCTTGTTTCGATCAAAATATTATAATAGTAGTAAACAGCGAGGTAATATTCCATTAGCAGAATAATGTACAACGCTGCCATGATTCCGATAAGGCCTACATCGGTATTGGTGTGACTTAACTGGACATCAGGTCCGCTGTATTTGATGTTGATGTCTATGTGCCTTTTACCACTAATCGGTGCTGTGAAAACAAATGTTGTTTCTCCGTCGATCGATTGTTTTCACAGTTGTGTAAGCTGTCTAACAATCCACCAGATGGCAAAACATGTGTCCAATAAAACATCGCACGGCCAACGGCCACAACAGTGTCGCCACCAAGCGACCAATTACTAAGTCACTCCCAGACGGTGGTGAATGGTCATGATAACAACTTGTTTTGTATAGATATTATTTTATAACCAAACACGATGTTAAAAATACTAATGCATTGCAAAATAATGTCGTAAACATTGTTTCTGGTAGCTAATAAAACTCACAACACATTCCTTTAAAAGGACGTAGTCTATTCCTAGTTTTTCATGTATTAATTATTATAATGTCTTTAAGAATATACTAACTATGTTGAGGTTATACTGCCCGCCAAATTGTGTTTAGTAAACCCGTAATAACGGTCGCAACGACCACGGGTGCATATTCAAAATAATAATCAAAGCATCCAGTTTCAAAACAAGTTTTATTGACAATAAGACCGAGTCTCAACGATGCCCACTTTCCTATAGTCAACACCGCATACTTGTAGTTAGGAATTACTACGCGTGTTAATTCCGGGTAAACTACGTTTCGTTAACATACACATCTTGGCACATACGGATCTTGGCACATGTGTAGAATCGGGACCCACCTCGATTTTGCCGTTATAACTTGAATTTTGCCTAACTTTGATACTTCAGAGTGTTAGTATATCGTACCCTGCGTACACAACACCCATCATATTTGTTTAGTCTCTACTAGTTTTTCCGATATCCCCAGGAATCTCAGATCATCTGTTTCACAACGACTTTTTGTTCAAAAAACCAAACGTGCTTTTTCTGTAGCTGCACCCACAATCTGGAATCAACTCACTATCGCTTTAAAATCATCTGAGACTAATAATACCTTCCGTAAAAAACTAAAGACTTATTTATTTGAAATTGCAATCCCACCCTAACATTCGGCGGTCCCTTGCTCTAATGACGACTCTTGCTTGTCCCTGTTAATGAGTTCGCCCAACGATTCTTGTATGTTGCGCCTCTGAGCTAAGATTCCTGGGATTTAGGCGCTATAGAACTTTGTCATTATTATTATTATTAGTTCCACCATTCATCATCACCCCGGGCATACTTATGTTACGAAAATATTGTGTCTTAGCCCACTTTTGAAGCCCAAATAGTGACCCGGTTTGCGCTAGTCTGCATCGCTGCGGTCGTGCGTTACAGCATCGCGCTCGTAAAATGAGTGATATAGCGGCGTACGTTGATGCAAACCAGGGCGCTATTTACGCCTCAAAAGTGCGCTAATATTCTTAAGGCCATAGGCTCCTCGTGAAAAGGTTTATTTTAATTAACTGTCATACCTTTAAAACTACCTGTTCAATCTTGACAAAATTTGCAGTGCAAAAAGTCCTTATGAACAGAATGCCAAATATTGAATATTAATCAATTTGCACAATGGTAACTATGATAGCCAGATAATTCTTGGAAATTCTGACATGGGTGGTTCTGTGGATAGTCCCACGGAAAATTTAATTCATATATTTTCATTTTTGTTATGTATTCTGACAAATGATATATTAAGTTGCGCAGTGAAATAGATTGGCTGAATAAAGAATAAAACGTTTGATAAAAATAAAAATAAATTTAATTGTCTATAATTGTTTTAAACATAATACGATAATATTTATATATAAAAATGTATTGTAAATATTACTTTTTTTTCAGCTACTACATTGCGCAACTTAGTATAGAGTTTGCTAGAATAAATAACACATTTCCATTGGACTATCCTCAATGCTAACCCCATCAAAAGTTCCAAGAATTACCATGGTTACCCTTAAGCAAATTGATTAGTATTTAATATCTGACATTCTTGTCATACAGACTTAAGACAGTGCAAAATATTGGTCACGATTGAACAAGTAGTTTTTAAGATATGACAGTTAATTAAAATATGACATTTCACGTAAATATGCCTGGGATAATGTTGAATAATGGACTAACGCACTGAGGTATCAAAGTTAGGCAAAACTCAAGCTATAACGACGAAATTGAGGTGGGTCCGGATTCTACACAATGCCCGGATGTTAACCTCCCATCTCCTACCTTTCACCTCCGTCCATTTTGCGCGTCTACTTCCCACTTGCCGTGATGCACCCTACTTAGTGGGTCTTTGTTTGTCCGTCCAGTGGTATCGCCAAAAGCCGAGGACTGCATCACGTCCCCCTATGCCCGGGTTCCGGCCAGTGCCGGCTACTTGGCCAGCGTGACGACCGACTCGACGGGTTGTGGCTCCCTCGAGAGTCCGTGGCTGATCACGGCCAAGTCCGGGCAGACCATCAAACTCACCCTGCTCGACTTCGCACTATCCACCAGGGATCACAACGAGTACAGCCGGGGCATGCCCAACTTGTGTCAGGTGTACGCGATTATCAAGGACAGGTGGGGCGCCGCTTAGTGCATTGAGAATGCGTGTGATGGCGATTGGCACTGCGAATTGTAATACGACCGGGTCTTTATTGATATTATAAATTGTTTTATGAGAATATTTTGGAGAGAATTTCGTACGTCGAGTGACATCGTGTTAAACATCGAAAAGTTGGAATGGAAGAAATCTCCCCAACTTACGAACGATTAAATTCACAATAAGAGAAATAAAAAAGGTAAATTAATTAAAGTAATCTGTACAGGGACCATACATTATATCACCTATGAATTTATGTGTTTTGTAAATTTCGCGGTGGATGTTTTGAGCAATACGCTACCATTCATCATTGGTGGTTTACTGAATATATCACGCAAAAGTCTACCTTTTGAATATTGCAATGCATGATGTTTGTTTGTAAGCAATGCAAATCTGAAATTGCATTGCCCTGTGATCATTATCGATAATAATAATATAATAATTGTCGTCTTTACCTTTATACCGACGCTGTCGAATACAATAGATTACAGTGCGTATATTCTTGTTTGCCATTCAATCAGACACACCACCTAAACAGGCCATACTGTGAAGATCCAAACTTTTCTTTTGTTTCAGACAGTCGCACAGGACGGAGACAGTATGTGGCGGCATCAGGCGGGAAACCATGATATACACATCTTCGGGAAATTCCGTCGAAATCCGAATGGTTCGAAATCAAAGTAACAACAAGAGTGGCTACTTTGCTCTGCGTTATGAACGTAGGTTGCGTCTGTTCTTTGTCTAGGATTGAAAACGGTGACTAATAAAGAACATTAGTACGATATGATCAGTTCTTCATTTCTACGTGGTAAAATTGTGAATGATGCTATTGAAATCCGTTTCAAACACAATTTCACTATTGTCGTTGTTCTAATAATTAATAATTTATTGTAGGACTCGAATATCAATCATTGTATTGTATAGAATACATGGTTATGCCAAATACCATTTGTGCACAATACTGATATATATTTTCTATAACCACATATTAGGCGGTTGTGTAATATGTTTTGCAGTCGTGGGGTGTCCACATCTCCCAGCGCCCTCTGGTGGGTGGGTGCAGCGATTGGAGAAAGTGGCCGTGTTTGGGTGCAACGGAACATCTCAGACATGGCGTCTCAAATGCGAAGGGTCCGAGTGGCGAGGAGAGAAATTCAACTGCAGCAAAGGTATGACCACGGCAACGATCGTCTTGTGAATATTAGCCACTATCATCGCTACAATCAACACTATAATAGTATTAATCACGACGACGACATCAACAACGCAATGACAAACACAACAAAAACCACACCACAAACACAAAAACCTGTAATAAATATAATTATAATGCTTTTGTTATTTTAATATAAGTCGTATTTATCAGTATTTCCATAAAATATGTCAATTATGTCTGCGACAACTAACACATGTACAACAATAAAACATGTCACGTGTCTTTCAGCGTCGGCTGCCGGGAAGACTCAAGAGGCGGGAGCGATGTCCTCGTCTCAGTGTAAGTACACAACCGGAAGTGACGTGTAACACAAACACAACACGTCGACCAGCGTATGCAGCTAGTAATCAGGTCTTTGAATGAAACGTAATGTATATATGGTAGTCGTGTACATATTATGTTGACATATATTAACAACACTAAGAATGTTATATTAATTTCATCCTCTTGAAAATGTCTTCACTAACTAGAACATGACCCCAAGTAGGCAAGGCAAGTTTGGAGAAAAATGTTGAAACTAACACATTCGATAGGCTCTCCTATCTCATACACTGTGTGGTATTTTTTTTTATTCATCCACGTGTTTGTTTTTTATACGCATTTCAAAAGAGCCACCCTACTTGACAGGGCACCGTGTGAATAATCATTTCACTGTCGGACAATTTCTAATCTAGCACAACATTCTCAGGTGGCACGTATGAACTCCTATAACAGTTTTCCAGAAAGTCCAATATGTGTTTTATAAGAATATTCAAGTTCGATTTGTTATATGTTACATTCAAATTTATATTGATTTTATGACCTTGTGCCCTATTTACAAAGGTAAATATCAACAAAAGGTCACCTTAAGGTGTGAATTCTCAAAAGGCCAGACGTCTTATGCAGTTCAATTATATAATATTACACAGCCTAATTAGCAGACATTCAGAAAACAATGCCACTTGCTTGATTGGCCAGAAGGTCCTGCCAGTAGACAGTATCTGGTAACAGTCTCGGGCTACAGCCGACTCCAGCTAGTGACTGTCGTCAGGCTTCATTAGGGTCAATGACAAGATCTTCAAGTGTGTTTAACTAGCAGAAGTAAACAAAAAAGGTTGATGGATCACCCTGCTACAATGTCATTGGTTCATTTTCATACAGATTTGCAAAGTGAGGCATAACTAGTAGCATACACACCCCACCCTCCTTATAAGACATGTGTTCCGACACTGTGATTTGGACTTGCAGGCTGCTGAGAAGTCTGTAATATCCAAAAACGGTTTATCCCGTTCAACTGTTGTTTTGCCATACATATAGTAACTAGTGATTGTTTCAAGATATTTGAAGTAAAATGCGTCCTCCATGATTGTGCAATGACAGTAGCATGCTTCCGTTGCCAGGGTCTTTATTGGGGTCAGCCCACTGTTGGTTTTCGCATAGGCGACCATGTTAACGTTTTGTCTGATTATAAGAAAACGTGACCTATAAAATGTCTTAAACTTCTCACCTGCTGTTGTCATCATCTTATTGGCATGCCGATAGATTTTAACAAAAATTGTATTCTTCCAGCTCTCGTAAAATGCCTGTATGTGTGACACCCGTCAATATTTACAAATGCCGGCAAGAATTACTCCGCAAACAGGTCACACAGGCAAAATGCCGCCAAATATCCTTCCGTTTATTCAAATCACCTAGAAATCCACCATTTTACAGTCAACACCTTCTACAATCACACATGAAAATCTCCCTACTCAAATGCACTTGTGTCACAGCATGTGGATTTTGTAAAAAATCATTTCTCAAAAGTACACTGCATTTTTCTTCGTGTGCAACGGACAGGAAGTCTAACTAGAACATGACCCCTGCAGCCATGACATCTAAACTTTCCGCGTCTACGAGTGCCCCTAATCAAAACTGGTGGCCCCATCTGGTGGACTATTCTGACATTTTCTTAAACATACGACCATAATGTTAGAGCAGAATCTAAGCTGCTGCAAACATGACAATATCTCCTAATCGTTGACAAAGTGAGTTAGTAGAGGCTAACTACACATTATGACGTTATGTGTTCTTGTTGTAGGGGCCTCCATCTTCATCATCATCTCCATCGCGCTCACACTCGGCATGGTCATCTTTCTCGTTGGACTCGCGTATCTGAGAAGGTGAGTCGTATGTCGCTAGCTATGGCTTCTTGCGTCTCTTCCATGTCGCAATCACCAGTTGTTGCTGCTCCGAGTGACCGTGGTTGTTATTGTTCATAATGGTCAATAGTTCAGTAACTGGAGAAAGGATTAATTCTTCTTCACCTTACATCGTGTTCTCATTGTTCTAGTTGGTTACTTGTCCACCGTAAGGCGCCACTCTACTCGAGGTCGTTACGTTTCTTTGGTTATTAAATTGTCCACCACGAGACGCCACTATACATGTATTGTATTTTATCCTCTGCGATTGTGTGTAGATCCTTGCAAAATGTGGCCAATGTGTGATTAACTTATCACTGCATTTCGAGAGACAAATCTGTCACTAAGCGAACCTATACTTCATCAGTTTGCAATATCGAATTACTTATTAGTTGCCACGATCAGCGCGACATTGTTGTTCTTGTACCCGAGCCAGTGGACGTGCAGCACAGAACGAACGTTGGACACTGACTTGTCTATTCAGACACAGCTACCAACCATCAATATGAACCATTACAGTCGTTGTTTAGACCGCGGTTTATGACGTGACTTTCATTTTCAGTTCTTTCCATTTACATCCTGCGTGTTCTATATTAGTGTGTGTCTTGAGATGTGATGCGTAGGTTTAGTTTTGTAACACATGCTTTAAAAAAATCGCATTTCTCGAAGGAGACGAGCCAATCAGGACCACAGACGATCATCCCTGCGATACTCTGTGCCGGACTACTACACGGCTCAGCACCCGGAGCAGGTTGACTACACACACAAGCCGCCGTCCAACCTCGACAGTTACACGAGTTCCGAAAACGACTACTACCGCACTTGGCAACTACAGGTAAAGTGCCCAATTATCGCCTACTAAATTTCGCTATCTTGAATTTGCTATAATAACGTGACGTGATGTTGCAACGTAACGGTGCCTCGCAACAATGTGCGAACTTAGTTGTGCAGTAATTTATGTTATATATTTAATAAATGACTGTTATGTGCGAACAATAATAACATTGATGCTACATGTTGTCTATGTATAATCCTAAATGCATTCCAAATCATTTGCGTCACACACTAAATTTATAATTTAAGAAGACCACGGTGGAAATGCCTTTTGAACTTGTCTGTGATATCCTCGGCACAATCCATGTGGACGTATTATTGTTGTTGAACTTTGTGTATATTTGTATAATTTAAAATGACTGTATTGTTATTTTACCAAAATAAATACATAAATGCGTAAATAGATACATAAATAACTACATAAATACACGCATTCATGCAAGCATACATGCACGCACATATGCACATATACACACACACACACACACACACACACACACACACACACGCACGCACGCACGCACGCACGCACGCACGCACGCAAACACGCACGCACACGTTTAACGTTTGTTTGTGCATGCAGCGCCACGGCCCTGGAGGAAAGAGGGTTGTGGCCGTGCCCCCGCCCCACGTGCCTTACGACAGCGTTGATTGGACAACGTGTCCGTCGGAGCACGTATACGAGAGCCCCAAGTTTGATCGTCGGGAGCCGGCCATGATGCGGTCAGGGGCGGGCAGTCGCAGTGACCCACTCGCCCTGCAATATTACGAGCTCGACCCTCAGAGTATTCAGTCGGAATCCGTCGCTCAGTGAGAGTATCATTGACTCAGGACTGCCACTCAGACACTTTACTCAGTAACGTGTGTTACCGACGTTACTACCCGCCGCGTGGCTACGAGGAAAGGCTAAGCATATCGATGACGTCACGCAGTTATAAGATCACGTCCGTGACGTCACAATGGGAATATGTTTAGTGAGATCACGTGGTCGTGCCTCGCGAGACTACAAACGGAAAACCGCCCCCGTTTGACAGTTGCGCCACAGAGCACATAGGCGGGAGTGTCAACTTAAATGTTACGCAACGATGCATCATGCAGCGTGTTGCCAGGCGTGTAACACATGGCCCCGGCGACGACGACAACGCCACGCCCGTCTGCCGATGAACGGCAACGATCCGACGGCGACTGGATTTCTGTGTACAAAAGACTACATTCTTGTCATATGGTTCAGTCGTCAATAACGTTGTACATGGACACAGTTCGGGCGTGTACGCTACCCGGGACAGATACCGTTATGTGACGTCAATACAGAAGTGATATAATATTATTACTTTTATTGATAACCGATGCATTCGTACCCCTGTCCCAGCTACGTCCTGGTTTATATGCCGACATCAGAACCGCATGCAGGTCATGTGCTAAAGATTCATTGAATAGATCACGTCACTTGCTGTGAATAAAAATCCCAGGGTAACTTCAAATACACTTTGATCGCCACGTGGAGCGTCCGTGTTGTTGTTGGAAACTGAATCTGCCTCTCAGTATGGCTGACCTGGATTATCGCACGACCGGGTGCCAAATGAACGCTGGAATTCTGATGGTTGAGGGCCGTAAATAAACAATGCTCTTTGCACGGAACATTGAAGGCCCGATCTTTATAATAGTGACCGCGAATGAAAGCACATTACGATGTCAGCATATTTAGACAAATTGAGCAAGTAACAGTGTTTTAACAACAATCTTGCGAGTACAATAGCCTCGTTTTGGCAATGTGACAATATCAATCTTCGGATAGCTCGGTTGATCTGGAGATACACGTGGTTACAGGGCACATTATCTGCATGGAATCGGTGTGAGGTCTATCGAGAATGGCAACAATGACTACAATGACTACAAACATCAGCCGCCTGCCAAACTACTCGTGGATTACCAACGTGATACAGATCATATGACGGATATGTGGGCATTCCAACACGTTGGCGTGTATATTATATGGCGCAGTGTCATCAACGCCTGGAATAGTGTATGTGTACAATGTGTATATTACAGGGAGCGTTCGTATCAGAAGCGACGAGCAATGTGGCATTTCGTGATGTACGCAACTATGCATTATTGTATATGCTTAATACTCAAGTTAAAAGCGCCAGAAGTGTGTGTGTGGGTGCGGCTTGCGAGTGTGCATGCGTATGTGCATTGTAACATATTTGTTTCATACATACCAATATTAGTTAACGTGCTATAATTATTATACAAAGCGATTTGATTGTCAGAATGAACGTATTTTGTATTTTCGTCTAAACGTGTTTACTGATGAATTGAAAATACGCATTTGGTATATTACTACTATTTAGACTATACAAGTAATTCAATATAGGATAACTGACAGATTGCTAACGTACTATTATCTTTGACAAATAATATGTACATATTACAGAAGGTACTTATACCGGATCGGCGGCTGTGTTCTCGTATTATTTCGTCAACATCAGCATCATCATCATCGTTATCATCATCATCGTCATCATCATCATCATCATCATCGTTATCATCATCATCGTCATCATCATCATCATCATCATCATCGTCGTCATCATCATCATGACCTTCATTATTGGTCGTTAGGAGCTGGAGCATTGATGAACCGTTTCCATAAAGGTCAGTTGTTCATTAGGGATGGAAGGACAGCCAGTTCAACGTCAACGTTTTCTCTGATCAGCTCCGTGTGTGCTGTCCTTTGTTTCCCACTGTTTTTCTTGCCATGAGCGGGTGTCAAGATTTATCTTTGCTTCTTCTGCCTGCCCAGGAATCTAGACACTGGAAGTCACCAACGTACTGAAGTATTTCACTTACAATAGTATTTATAGCTTTGCATTCGTCTTCCTCATTAATGTCGATGGTCGTCTGTCCTCAACAATAGTCTCTCCACTCTATTTTTATAAGTTTCTCTTTTATAAACTTAGACTTAATATGCATACAGTTATTCCTAGCGTGACCGGGGTAACGTGCATGTTATTTGCAAGGTGGCTATACAACAGATTGACGTGTCCGTGTCACAACAAACTAATCGGGAACACAAACAACAATTGGAGACGTGGTGAGAAACGTTCATTAACGGACACGAGTAGTACACACGATACATGTACGTTTCAACGTCACTGTTCGTTCCCGGATGAATGCTATAGGGTTGGAACAAAACACTAAGCCACAATGCGTTGTGTATTACTAAAACATAATATTGTCATCGAGTCATTGACTCACATATAATAATAATGTAAACACAGTCACCATCGGTAAAACAATTGTCCAGTGACTGTGATTCTAACAAATGGTGGTTGTACCAAATAGGTGGAGTAACAAAGGGTCCAGTGCTAGCTTTTGATCACGTACAATGTTA